>VALG01011833.1:77379-133621 GCA_009835305.1 Ipomoea purpurea
AATATTATAAAATTATTTTTACTAATATTTAATTGTAATTCATGCATTTGCTATATTTGTGTTTGTCTTGTTGTATGAAAACTTCTCCGTATAATCCAAAACGTGATGGCTTACATTGGGTGTTGGACCGTATTTGGAGCGTCAGACTGCATCGGTCTATTCATATTATTGTCTTTTTTCAAGTCGTTTGTACATGATTAGATTAATTAATTTCTAAGTTTTCCAATTAAATCATTATCTATTTGTAGTTTGTCTAGTCTAAGATATATAAGTAAGGATAACAATTTCAATTCGTTCCGTGTATATTCATCTAAATTTATTTATATTGATAAATTTAATTAATTCAAATAGCTCGAACTAATAAATCCAATAATAATATTAGAAATAAAAGATAAAGATAATCAAAAGAAAAACACAATGAATAATATATCGTGGGGACAATTCTTGTATTATATTAATATTATATTTGTGGGAAGATTACAAAGAGTTGTAATAATAAAAACATGTGAGTAGTTGTCCTAAACAAGACAATAATGCACCATTTTATACCAAAACTACACCCCCCCCCCTTCCTCCCCAATCGCCCTATGAGAATAGCGAGCGGGCGGTTGGATTGCCCTTTGACTATGTCTGCGCCTGTAGCGCGAGGCCGAGGACCCTGGTCCGAGGCTGCCTCTAGTCGTGGACGCCCTGGGCTGAGGCCGCCTCTAGTTTGTGGGCGCCCCGGGCCGAGGCCGCCAAGCTGAGGTCGCCTCCAACTGAGGCCGCCCCAAACTTAGGTCGACATTTGGGTCACCTCGCATTTTCTTCAGGTGTCTTGATCCGAGTCCTTTATAATATATCCATCACATATGGATCGATTATATATATATATATATATATATATATATTATATATATATATATATATAATATATATATATAAATATAAACTATATATATACTATATTGTGATAGTGGTGGTGAGTTAGGGATTGGTCTGAGAAAAGTGCGTGGGTTTCGGCTCAATTTTTTATGTACACAAACCGCTTAAAACTCCACCTAACCCACCGTGTATATATAGAGTAAAATAAGTATTAGTACATAGACACATAGTTAACTATAAAAGTTCCTAAAATTAAATTAAATGTTTACTATGCTACTTGATTTTGCAAGTTAATTATATTATCATCATCAACATCCAAAATTACTTATTTCGACTTGAACCCACAATTTCTCATATAAGAGAGCAATTTGGTACCACTACACCACAAATTTCTTGGTTATATTAATCATAAAAAAAAAAAATCTTATTTTTATTACAATGGAACAATAAAATCAAGAATTAAAAAAAATTATCCGCATGGGCTTAGCTCAATGGTTTAGTGGGTAGTATTTAGGGTAAGAGACCAAGGTTCAAACCTGGGCGGTGGCAGTGTGGGATTAGTTCAAAGTGGGCAGATTCCTTGTGCGCACCGACATTTGGCCCTGCTACTAACCCATTGAGTTACCGTGATTTACATCCTCCCACAAGCTCTGTCGGGTCGGAGGTAAGGGGCCCTTAGGGCTGGGGATTCAGTTTTTTATGTTTGATTATTGTCAACATTCTCTCGGGCAGACTCATTGAATATGCTAATTAATTTCTTAGTGCAATTTATCTAATATATATGTATTAGTTTGCAGCCTGTGATTAGTGAAGTTTACTTAATCTATACCTTCAACAAGTAGTAATTACAAATCACAAATGTTGATTTTATTGCGACCAGTAATATGTGCGCCGTGCGACAAATTGCACCCCACAAAGCGAGACGTTCCAAGCTTCCATTTTGTGTGTTTGAAAACTTTGCTAATAAGACACAAATACATAACCAAAGATTTCTTAAACTAAAGTGAGGTCGGTCCTTAAGTGTCAAAACATACATTAATTAATACATAAATTAGCTGTCAATATTTGAGTTCTATAATAGGATTATCATTAGAGTTGTAATTTGGTTTATTTTATGTATATAATGTGGCAATCTTTATTAGTCCGACCCTAAAATGATAATTAGAATATTCTAATTATCAATATGTTAAGGTACTTAAAGACAACAAACAATAGTTTACTAACCGTACAAGTACAATGGCGTTGTTATAAATGTAATGTCAATTATAATTTTATATTAAATATTTCACTTATATATTTGATGGGACTAAATTTAAAAATTTAGGTAAAGAACGTTGTCAAATTGGAACACCAAATTACGGGGTGTTTGGTTGGGGAGAATTTAAATTTTATTCCCACTTAATTTTCACCTAATTCTAAATGCTATTAAATTTCTTAGTTTGATTGTAAGCAATTCAATATCCTCATTTTCATGGAATTAAAATCTCATGCCCCTTGGGATATTAATTCTATGGATTTTAAGAAGAAAAAAAAAGATAATAATGAGACAAATTACACATTTCTTTTTTATTATCCGTCAACAAAAATATTTAAATGACGAAAATATAAAGACATTTTGATCTATTCGGTTCTAAGTGTTAAATATTTACATTTTTTGGTCCTATATTTATGTGTCATTCTATTTTTAGTTTTTTTTTTTCGAACATCCATGTTTGAATTTTGTTTTGTTTTGTTTATTTGTTTTTTTTTTTTGTAATTCATTGTTGGAGTAGGGGTGACCGCGGTTCCGGTTCCGCAAATGGACAAATCGGCGGTTTCGGTTGGAACCGCCGGTTCTAACCGGATTTATTTTTTTAAAAAAACACTATAATTTTTTTTTCTTTGGTTTGGAACCCGAACTCCTTTTCATCTCGAACCTTAACCGGAACCGGAACCGAAACCGTACGGATGGTACGGTTCCGATTCCGGTTCAACAGTGCACAGTTCGGTTCGAACCGAACCGTGATCACCCCTATGTTGGAGACTTATCACTTGTTTCCTTGAAAAAGGGAAGTTCCTATACGACTTTCGCGGATTTTTTTTTAAAGATGAAATCCATATCATTCTTCCAACCGCGTGTATCATGCATGGTGCACACGGCGTCGTTTTGATTAAAAGCAATGCGTCTGACTTAAAAAAAAAAATCAGTTTCGATTGTCGTTAACGACATTATGTTGTGCATAATTTGAACTATATATCCAAAATTAATGAACTATATATCCAGAATTAATGAACTATGTATCCAAAATGAATGAACTATATAGTTCAAATTATGCACAACATAACGCCATTAACGACAATCGAAACTGGTTTTTTTTTTTTTAAATCGGACGTCAAAACGACATCATTTTGCATGCGGTTGCACATCATAGCCTCCACAAAACTAAGTCAAGGCCCATGCGGTGGGCTGTAGAACTAAGTCACGGCCCATCATCCTAGGCCTGAATACGGGCTCCAAATTCTCCTTGGACCACTCAAGCCATCTTCTTAGACCCCGGGTCATTGGGTCATTTCCAATATATCCATAAGAAGTTTTTAGTGAGTTTTTCTGTTGGGAAAATGGTCGCAACGTCAACGCGCGATCTGGAAGTATTTTAAGAAGCACGGACACTATATGTGTATGGTTGAAAGGAAATTTGTGCCGTATTATAATAACACTACTTTAAAAGTGTTATTTGTCTGGTAACGGTGCAGTTAGAACCCTGACACGCTTTCGACAGGCTACAGAGACTTACTACGAATAGCTTGCACTAGCAATCACGTAGGCGAACCTCACTATTGCTCAAACGAAAAGAGAGAGAAGGAGAATAGAATAAGTCACTTGAAGTAGGGGAAACGATTTATTTCGAATAGGATGAAGACGCATTCATTCTTTAAAACGTTAAAACTTTGTTATCTGCAAAAGACACTGAAAATTACATGAAAAATGGCTCTGCAATCTTCTGCAGAAACCACAAAAAATGTCACACTAACAACATATATAACCAAAACAACAGACGACAGTACTATATATACTTAAAAACCAGGTGACATATTGATCTTCTTAGTTGAACCAGTTTGGGCAATATAAATTAATTTAAATTCAAATAAACCATAATTAAGCAAATTACAGGCTAATTAATGACCGCTCCCCCTCTGACTTGGCCCAGAATAAGCTTCATATTCCACAGTTGAAGAAGAATTGAGACGTTCAAGATTAGCTGCTTGATCTGCATCGTTGACATTGAAGATCTGTTGAGCGGAGGTGATTGGCGACGGCTGCGATGGAGTCTGATCTTTCAGTTGCCTGGAGCCTTCTGCGCTGTTGATCGTGGACAGAAGCAAGAAAAACACGACGATGGTCGTCGTAGATTTCTCGAGGACTACGAGGTTTTGTTGCTGCTTCATGTTTGATGATATGATGTTGATCGATCGGAGTTGTTTTTTCGATTTTGTCCAAGGATGAGTGGGTAATGTTTGTCTGATGATCTGAATTAAGGGAACTGTCTGTTTAAATATGGGAATCGTCGCGGCCAGCTTGCAGCGTGATCGGACACTTTGACAAAACGAAGATTCTGTCCGAATTTCTTTAGCAAATCTTGATTAGAGTTCGGATGGGAATTAAGTTTAATTAATTATTGTTTTTGATCCTTTAAATAATTAATATAGTATGATTATATTTTTATTTTTTATGTTTTGGAACAAAGGGAATTGAGAAGAAATCTCACAAGCAACTATAATAAAGACAAAATTAGTTTAGAGAGAAGGACACCATGTCATTCTTTCAAGAGATACCCGCATGGGCTTAGCTCAATGGTTAGTGGGCAGTATTTGGCTAAGAGACCAAAGTTTGAACTTCGGTGGCAGCAGTGTGGGAATTATGTCCAAAGTTGGCGAATTCCTTGTGCGCACCGGCAGGGCCGAGTCACCGTGATTTACATCCTCCCACATGCTCTATCGGGTCAAAGTGTGGGCAAGAGGTGTCACGGTGATTTACATCCTCCACATGCTCTGTCGGGTCGGAGTGTGAGCAAGAGGTAAGAGGATGAAAAGACTCATTGAATAGCTTTGTACAACAAATCATTGAATAGCTTTGTACAACAAATTTATTATTAAGAGAATACGAATCCACTACTGGAAATTATAAAATTTTCAATCACCTGACAGTGATCTTAAATCAAGTCGAAAGCCTTGTTCCGACCACTTTTGGTATCCGGAAAACCTTTGTTGCTATTTCCGATCACTTTTTGTTCCAACTTGATTTAAGATCACTTTCAGGTGATCGAAAATTTCATACTTTCCAGTAGTGATCCGAGCTTGAACTAGCTAAACATTAGTCTTATTTTTTTTATTTCTTTCTTTCTCGATCAATATAATGTACCAAAAAATATGGCATATATTTTGTTAGTTTGTCCAAGGTAGGTTAGTATACAAGTGATGCATGCAGATTTTGTGCAAAGTGGTCTCACCAAAATAATTCCAATGTTCAAGTTGGCAACTTGGCGGTGTTACGTTACGTTGTTGGGCTCAGGTAATGCTTCTAGTTGCAGACATGATTTTGTCGGCTACTGCAACCCTAACATACTCACAAGAATCTATATATGTATGAAATAATTCAAATATTCCACTAGTTTCGGAGCTGTCTTACTTTATTCTACACTTAATTTGTGGTTACATCAACCTCAATTTGCATATCTGCATGCATATATAGTTTAGGAATTTTATAAAGTTTCTTAGTTAATTGCACGGTCTGATTTCTTGGCAAGCGAATGCGACAAAATCGATCCCCTATGATCATAAGGTAAATTCATGTGACAAAATCGATCTACTCCAGAAATTAGTCGGACGATTGGTTTGATAACTACTATGTTTCAAGTTCAACTAACTCTCCATGGAAACGGTTTACTATTAGTATTTTTGTCGTGCTTGGTTTATCTTTCTGTGATCCAAGAGTGTATTAAACAATCCATGTTTTGTCTTTTTTGTTATAAACTATTTACATACTGGAAGATCGGCATGCGAAGTTCCGTGATTGCAGGGCGGAGTTGAAAATTGTTTATAGTACCAAACGGAGTCACAAGCATGCTTTGGAATGTTGGAACAATATAATATTGAAGTAGTTGGTCACATATATAGCTAGCTTGCTTATTATAGTTATTTTCTCTATACATTGGGAAAATCAAAAACTCGAACCAATTGATTAGGTTGTTAACTTGATAATTATAAAGTTACAATAAGTTCGATTGATTTTAATAGGAACATCTTATTGGTGACCGGCCTTCTTCGTTTGATCGAGGTGGTTAAACTGGTTTACTTAATTTTGGTTTTTATCAACTATATATAGTTATAAGACGATATTTATCCCGTGTACACCCTCGTGTAGTGATGACAGATTTTGTTATCACCGAAGAACCTTTAATTTGAGGGTGCTAAGACCTCTGATAAGTTAAAAAAAGATGTGTGGCTTCTAATCCACACCTACTTGGATGCCGAGACCTCTGGCATGGCATGTGATCCACACTATTAGGTTATGTAAGAGTCTCCATAATGACACTTATTTTCAACAATAAAAGACAAAGGAAAAAATACAGGCACTCGTGGGTGGCAATTAAGGATCGGAGTACAATTATTTATGTCAGAAACAAATTCAATTAAGTTGTAAGCAGATCGAAAAGGACAAAAGCTAAGGAATGTGTTTATGCATATTATATATGATGCAAGTAAGGAAATCTGCTGCGGACTCATCGATGCTGGCCTGCTTGTAATTAACAAACGATTAGTTTGGATTTTGTTGTATTAGAATCAATAGTATACATGTATTTTAGCTTCTTTTTTTATTTATTTTAAAAGTATTATATATGATGGGTTATACCCTCACAAGGCGGCTGATTAGATGGCTCGGTCTACAGGTTAGGACCAGAAGACCAACCATTAGAAGACACGTGAAGACGAGCCAACAAACCATGCAACTTAGTGTAGATAAACGTACTATGGCATAGTATAAATAGCTTGGATAACCCGGCCAACTCAATAGGGCATTTTGTATTTAGGTGTGTTTGGTTGGTGGGTTTTGCCCATAGGAATGAGTATGAAAGAGATTGTTGTCGTTTGGTTGATAGGTTTTTAGAACGAGTTAATTCCAGTAATAGTCCTCTGACTATTGCTATTTTCCAAAATTAGTCCCCGTCTTTTAATTTGGACAAAATAGACCCTTGACTATTATATTTGTTCCAATATTAGTCCTTCCGTTAAAGAGCAGTTTGTTAGCGTTAGTATAGGGGTTAAAATAGTCTTTTCCTTAATTATTGCTTTTTTCTTCTTCCCTTGTCTGACTCCGGCCATCTTCTGCTTCTCTGTTTTACCTGAATCTTTCGTAAACTCCTAACGAAGAAAAAAGTTTGCAAAAACGAACACCATAACATGACCAGACATTGATCAAAGCAGACTAAAGGTTTTTTATTACAAAATTTTCATTTTGAGTTAAATTCTTCAAATTTTAGAACCAATAATCCGCAGGAGCCAAGATTCGCTACTCAGACTGGGAAAGCAAGAGCCCCGCCGAGCTTTCGCTGGTGTCGGACGGGCTACTATGCTGCGGCACGGCTCTACTCCGCCGCCGTTAGGCTTTCTCTCATCGCTAAGCTGAAGTGTATCGTATCGGGGAACAAGGATTTAAAGAAGGAAGCTCCTCGATGAAACAAGCCGCCGCCTTCAACACCACTACACTGGCCTTGCTGGGCTGTCGTACCCGATGTGGTCCTGCAAATGTTGAACTGCACCGCTGTGTCATGGAGAGGCGCACGCAGCGGTCCCTCAACCTGGAAGTCTACACCTTGCTGCGCTTGTCTCCCCCCCCCTCCCCCCAAGCTCGAAAACCCGACAATCCGCGACAACAACCACCCACAGAGCCGCCGCCGCCGCCATCTTTCTCAAACACACCCCTCTTTCTTCCCCACCACCCAATTAGGCATCTTCAACACACAAAGCTCGCTCATAAATAAAAAGTTCGCAACTTCTTTCTTCCTTCATATGCATTTCAGAATTGAAATTAAGGTTACGATTGAGAGAAGTGGCAAAAAAAAAAAAAAAAAAAACCAGAGAAGCAGAAGATGGCGGTGTCGAATAAGCAGGAAAAAGAAAGCAATAGCTAAGGAAACGACTATTTTAACCCCTATACTAATGGCTAACAAACTGTCTTTTAACGGAAGGACTATATTGGAACAATATAATAGTCAAGGGTCTATTTTGTCAAATTAAACGACGGGAACTATTTTGGAAATAGCAATAAGTCAGAACTTAATTACTGGAATTAACTCTTTTTAGAAATACTATGGGTTTCGAATACCCATCATGAAAAATTCATACCCAAATAAAATAAGGGTTTCATTCCTTATTCATTTTCAAGCACTAACATTAGTAACCATTCCCATTCCACCCTACTACCAAACATGTTAATACTTCCACCAAAATCCATTACATTACCAAGTTTTGATACCCATTCCGATTCCGATTCCGATTCTTATGTGCGAACCAAACACACCCTTACTTCACTACTTGTCTTTCACCCAATCAAACTTTGTACCTAATCATCACAAGACCTTGGTTGACCGACAAGTATCAAGATAATGTACTCATCCATTCTTCCACACGATTTTCAACACTACTACAAAAATGAACATATAAATATAACTTGTAAAGTTTGAAAAAAAATACAGTGACATGTCGTAAATAAATACATAAGAAAATACAAATTTTTTCTTAAAATGTATTACGTTTTTTTTAAAGGGGACTGCGACACTGAAAACAAAAAATATAAAATAATATATTGACTTTCCGCGACACTTGTTGATCTGGAGTGTCGCGGCAAAAGCGAACAATAATTTAAAAATAATAACAATATACTTACTTTCCGCGATAATACCTACAACCTGGAGGTGTTGCGGAAAGTTTACCCTAAAATTTTCAAATATACACGATCGACGCCGACATTTTCTCCTCAACCTAAAATTTTCACTCCTCTCCTCCATTTTCAGCTTCGACGATGATGCCGCCCCTGCCGATGCCGCCATCGAGCACCGCCAATTGCCACCGGTAAGTACATTGTTTATTTTTTGTTGAAAATATGTATTAAGTCTTCGATTATGATTTTTTTTTTTTAAAAAAAAAAACTAAAAATAAAAATATAACAGGTCAATCCAATTTGTATAAAAAAGATCAAAATGTCTTTATATTTTACGGAAACCAAAGGCAACTTAGACAATCCATTAATAACATAATCTACTACCCACTATTAGTTATTCATTAATTGTGTCAAAAATTTCCAAATATGAATATAATTTAATATTGGATGACGAAGGAAAACCATATAGCCATTGTCTGAGGATGTACACTGATGAAATCCTACTTCTATTTAATAGTTTGCAAATCACATTAAAGAGGTCAACCGAACTGGAAAAACCTTATGTGACACACTCGACCAAGAATGTGTTGACAAGAATCAAACTCGTGACTTTCTGGTACAAATAAATAATTTAATATTAAATATATTGAATGGCTCGAATAAGAAATTATTTTTAGTTTTGATTTCTCAAATATTGTGTTTTTTTTAGCTACTATATTAAATTTTGTTGTCACCCTTAATTAAAACACTGGAAAATGATGATATTTACCAATCCTAAATTTCTTCTAATATTTTTTATTTTTCCTCCGTGATGTGATTTACTGACTTATATTCATTGGGTGTCAACTGTCATGAATTGGTTGGCCCCTACACTTTTAATTAAATGTTAAATAATCCAATTAAATTATGTCACATCAAAGAAGGGATATTGAGATTTGTCAAGAAATTTTTTAAGAGGAGTACCTAGTGTTACTCTTATACAATCAAAACCAACTGTTTTAATGACTAATTGTAGGTCTAGTTTGGTTGATGACTTTGGCAAAACCTAGGCCATGGTCACGAGGAACATATAGCTAGAATTAAGGCATTGAAATGTGGACAAAATGTAGAACAATAAAAGCTTATTGATAGGAACATGCAACACGAACGAAATTAAGGTGAGATTGTCAGTCACAAAACCAAACAACAAACAACAAATCCGGGAAAAATATTCAAACTTTTTTCTTGTACCAAGAAAATATTTATTTGCTTCCAAGCAAGCACAGACAAAACCAGCTGAGACGACCACAAAAAAGTTCACAATTATTAATGTGAATCCAATGCTTTGTTAGTTTGGCAAAATTGGGTATTGCATATGGTTGAACAGTGTGGTGTTTGTCCCCAGTTTCTTGTCTTCATTTTCTTTTTATTTTAATCATCATATAAAAGTGGTCTACTAAACCTACCTATATGTCATGCTAGGGTGTGAAATCCTTAGCTCCTGTCACAACTTTCAATATTCAACCTTCCCTCCTTTGAATTCCACCATAATTTACCTAAATTATGGTTCAACAATATACCTTTCACGTAATGTAATATTGATTGTGAATTTGTTTGTGTTATGGATATGGTTCCTTAAACATATTGCATTGGTACTTCCATTTAGTGGTTAAAATTAAGCAGTTAAGTTTCTTGATAGGGATTATATTTCGCCGTGTCGTATCGCATGTGTGCTCGGGACAAGGGCACCCCACCGAGTTTGACCATCACCGAGCACTATCGACCACAAGGCCCGTGACCCGACCTCATTCACCCAACCGAGTAGGAATCTGTCCTCTGGCAATGCTTAGGTACTATTATTATCTCACCCCTGATCATATTGGGTCTGGACCATCTACCCGACCCTCTCTACTTAAGAACCTTAACGACGTTCCTCGCACAGATTCAACAACTGCAAGAACGAGGAAGTTAGGAATCCTAGAACACATGGAGGAATCAGTATTGCCTACGACCTGCCCGTGTACATGGTCCCATTACGTGTCACACACCTACTAGAAATTATGAAATTTCCGACACATGAAAGTGATCTTAAATCAAGTCGAAAGTCTTGTTCCGACAACTTTTGGTATCCGAAAAACCTTTTTGGCTTTTTTGCTATTTCCGATCACTTTTTGCTTTCAACTTGATTTAAGATCACTTTCAAGGTGGTTGGAAATTCCATAATTTTCAGTAGTGACAACATGCTAGGAGACCGACATGTGTTCCCTTTCACCCCTATAAATACAACATTAATTACTTGTAGGAGAGACTTTTGAACATTTTCCATCTACCACTGATACAACTCGGGATCTTCTAACCCTACGTCATTTCTCGTGATTAGAACTTAAACCATCAACCATACTAGAGAAGGACCTAATTCTGATCCGACCTCAATACTTATACGCATTTGTGTGAACCACCATATTTACCACAACATTTTTGTCAACATCCATTCGAGACGACTCTTTTAGATATTGCTACATACACATAGATTCAACTTAAACAATCAACTTTATATTGCTCAAACTCTTTTTACATGGGTTGCACGCGCTTCTTTGACTTTGAGGGTGGAGCGGTTGCTAAAAACGGGGGAGACAGATCAAAAGGATGATCCATCTTTTCCCAGAAAATAATTACACACGCTTATATGTATGTATATATACATATTATTACTAATATTAGTCTTATCCTCAACAATCTTATGTCATGCCACCTGCCATCTAATTTGTCTCTCATCATCTCGCTGTACGTTTCGAACCACCGATGTCCCAAGAAAATACTCTTTTTTTTTTTTTTTTTAATAACTTTATCTAATTCCCAATAATCCCATCAATTTTCAACTAATTCAAAATTAAATTACTACTACGTATAAAATTTCCCAAAACTCCTTACATCATTCCTTAGCCTAACAGAGAATTTGGGAGGATATAAATCACCATGGCACAATGGCTTAGCAGACAGGACGACCTACATGTGCTCACAAGGGATCTATCCACTTTGAGCATAATTCTCAGACTGGTGCCGTCGATGTTTGATCTTTATCATAAATACTGTCTACTGAACTATTGAGTTAAACCCGTACAAGTCACCTAAGACTTACTTTCAAAGGCAGAGTGGAGTTCAATTTCTACAATGAACCTTAATTGTGAGTTTGGGTTTGGATTACTTTTAATTCGCGTCTAGAAATGTACAATTTGATGGTAATATAGTCCAACTAAATTCGAAAACCTAAAGAGAAAGGAAAATACTTGGTGTATTTTCATTTTAAACTTTTAACTTGTATCCCTTCTTACATGTTCTTGATGTAGATAAACACAAGATGAAAATAACCAATCCTATTTGTCACCTCAGGAACTATAAATGAAAGATGGGAATAGAATTTTAGGAGTCTATGTACTTAGAAATTAAACAAAATAAACGCGTGGCACACATGCCGGTATGCATGTGGAAACTTACACGGTTTCTTGAGAGAGAAGGTTTGTGTGAAACCTCAAAGCTCTTTAAAAGCTGCCCCTTGGCATGGCACATATATGCCGCACCATTGTAAATCAATTCAAACCCAAATTAAACCAATTCAAAAACATTCTTCAAAGAGTTGAAACCTCTTCTCACCAACTTACTTCTTCACTCCTCACATTTCTAAATTTAGACTAATTTGCAGTGAAATATAGACTTTTTTCCCCAGATCGAGCTGCCATTCCTTCCAATTCAAACTTTTCAATTCTCAACTTTATCTTTGCACTGTTTGTCGGCCAAGTAATATATATATATACTTACCATTTACTAAAATCCTCCTTGTTAGTTATATATAAGTGGAGCAGTTGAGCCTCCCAGTTTCAATCCAAAAAAACACTCTCTTTAATTTCTCTCTCATAGATCTTTCTCTTCATCATATACCCATGAAGCATTTCTATCTCGTCTTGGGATTTCTGTTCCTTTTCCTAGGAGCACGGCCCAACGCTGTCCAGTGCCGGCCGCTTCCGCCGCCGGCCGGGGAGAAGGCCGCCGGTGTTGGGCACCCAAAGGCGGCAGAAGTTGAAGCCGGAAAGAGTAAGGGTATGGGTGGTTTTTCGTTGAAAAGCATGGCGTTCATATTGGCTTCTGGTCCGAGCAAGAAAGGCCCTGGGCACTGAAGATTGAAGAATCACAGCATAGATAACCAGTTAGATTGACAGTGGCAGAAATTTTTTATCGGATTCTTTGATGTTTTGAGACAGAAGGATTCATGAGTGTTGGGTTTTTGATTTCTTGTTTTCGATCATTTTGTGATTCTGTGTCAGGGGAGATATATATATATATATATATATAATATATATATATATATATATAGTGATGATAGTTAGGATATGTATACATATACTTTGGAGTTTGTAATTTGGAACATGATAGAATGATTATTACAGTCACTCTCTGATCTGATCTGTCATTGAATTGAACTTTGATTTTGGCTAAGGATTATTACTTAGTTTCAATGAAGGTTTGTGTGTGTCTTCTCTTCCACATAGCTTTGGATAGAGTTTGCTTTGTAATCCTAGTTGAGAAGTAAATTGAGTTGTTCATACTCCATAGTTAACTGGCTCAAATCAATTTCAATAAGGACAATAGATTATTCAAGCCAAACTTAGAATCTTGTGATTATCAAGTCAATTGTCTGATTTCACCAACTTAGTGAAGATTGTCTTTGATTATGCTTCTCTTGTAGAGTTGTAACTATACGATGTAGGTTAAAAAGAAACGGACAATATAACACATTATATGGTATCCGAATAGTAGAAGAGTATCACACATATTCTACCCACCCATCCCTTCGTGTGAATATGATGTATGAACAGCTCAGTTGATAGTAAATCATGAGTAAAAATACAACGATATGACAGTTCAATAATGTGCTGCTCCTTATGAACACTAGACACTGGTCATTCCACCTAAAAGACCACTGTTATTTATCACTCCACCATCCTGTCAATCCTGGACGGATTATTTTTCTTTTTATAGACATGATAATTACATACTATAAGATATTAATTTAATTCTTTAAATATTCAAATCATGCACAATTACTCTTTTTGTATTTTTTGTAAATGTGTCATAATCTAAACCGAGATATATTACTTAAAATGAAACATAACTTTCAATCAAAATTATACCATAAACTTCAAAATATACTCAATTGATTAAATAAACAATGAGGGTAGATCTAAGTTGACGGTGGTGTATGAATACCGTACAGAATCTGGAAATGTCAACCTGCACCTTAGACGGTAGAATTTGGGAGTCAACAGGGAAGATACGCATGGCTATGTATGATACGATAATGTCTCCACCTGTAAACATTGACTTATTTTGCCTTTGGCCTTCGGTTTCTTGTAGGAATTGAAGAGCAGACAAATTAAATTATTCATTAAATTCCCCAAAAGGTATGAAGGTTGTTCTTCAACAAGGACATCAGTCCTAATCCATCCATGGCAGTGACATTTCCTAGACTTAAGGAAAACTTGGAAGGATACATATCCAGTCAATAAGCCAAGCAAAGCTTACAGTAATTTCCAAAAACTAGAGGCCAGAAAATTGAAATCTCCAGTTGAGAATTCAGAATGTTTTCAAGAAGTGTAATTTAAAAAAATAAAAAAAATAAACCTCCAAAACAGATTAATCCGCCCATTACCCCCTGCATTGCTTAACAAAACAAAGGCTCATTCCATATACAGCTTAAGTTGACACTTAAATATTCAAGCACAGAATCACGTTATTCAATAATTCCACAAGTGTTATCTCCAGTGCCTCTTCTTCTGATCAATTCTTATCAAACTTCATGTTCTGGGGTTTCACTTTCACAGCCCAAAACCAATAATACTAGACAAAAACACATCCCCAATTACGTCTAGTTAAACTACTGGCTTAATGTCAAAACAACATGCATAATCAATGATATATCAATTTACCAAAGACTACTATCTATCACATTCTTCAGCCAATCAGAAAGCTCCATCTCAAGGAAAGCCAAAAAGGAAAGAAATCCAATATGAAACAACCAAAAGCAAACTTGTAATCTAAGAGAGATTCTCAAACACGCCAACCAATAACATCAAAGCGTTTTACTATTTTACTGTATATATATTATTTTGTGGACGATTTACTAACTGTCAAGTACGGATTTATAGTATTACAGATTTTTTATTGTACTTTGAGACAATGGAAGAAGGATCTTAAAAGGGCAGCGATCCAAATCTAGCTGTGTTAGTGATATGGATCGCCCTGCTTGCTTTCCCCCATCTCAATTTGCGAGGCGCTATCTAGTACCTAAGCTAGAAGTTAGGGCTCAAACGCTAAAAAAGAAGATATAATATTCAACCCAAAATCTATTATATCAAGATTGAAGGCCAAATTGTGAACAATTTACAATTTATGTATAAAAGACCCAAGAACTCATACTGCTGTTTGACGCGAGCCATTAACTGCCAAACAGGACTAGCATTTAGAGGCATTGAAATTCCTAGACTCTAGTGAGAATGTGGAAGAGGATCATTCAGCCAATAAACCAAGCCAAGCTTACACTAATTTCCCAAAAACTAAAGGCCAGAAAATTGAAGTCTCCAGAAAATGAGTAATAAAAAAGATTACAACTCTGAATTCTCCCATAACAGATGAACTTGCCTGTTACCCTGCTTAACCCTAAAATGCTCACTCCATATACAGCTTAAGTTGACACATACTAATTCAAGAACAGAAGCACAAGATCACCCTAATTGATAACCCACAACTATTCTTCTGACCTTACATCACTTTTTATTCATCAGTTCCTGATTTAAATATCCTTCGCATCCTTTTCTATTTCACCAAACGTTTTGTTCTGGAGGTTCACAACCCAAGCATACTAAAAAGATCCAATGTAAACTCCTAGCACTAATGTCAAAGCATCCCTAAAGGAATCCATCCAAACCTTGATAATTTTCAAATGACACATCACATACCTATCTAATGAACCACTTCTTCAGCATTCCAACTCATAAAGGCTCCATATCACATTAAAAATGATTTGTCATTGGCAAACACAGGAAGCCAAAAAGGGGAAACTTCCAAAATGAGCAGCCAGAGGAATGAAATTAATCTATGAGAGATTCTCAAATACGCCAAAAGCAATAGGAATAAAAGGAAAACATTGAAGCTAATTACTGAAACAACATATAATAAGATCTAACAGTATTTAAGGAGCATTGTATAGAAGATCTTAAAACCACATAGAGAGCAGAATTAGATCTCAACATCGGCCAAGGAGCAGTTCAATTAACCGAAACCCTAGTATTTCAATTTTCAACTGCAAATGTATTTAAAAAACACTAGAAAACCTCAATGCACATTTCACGGCTCCGTCTTAACGTCCGAGACTTCCTCACCGGTAGCAGAGCCAACAGCGGCCTCCTCACCTTCCACAGGACGGCTTACCCTCCGGCGCGGCAGCGGCAGATCTGGACTTGACGGTGTCAGCAATGCGCTTACATGATCTCCTTGGAATAAAGCTGGAGGATCTCGATGCCGTCGTCGTCGGCAGAGGCAGACGCCGCGGCGAAGTTAAAACGCCTCCTCCTCAATCTGCTTGGCGACCTCGGAGGCCTCCCTCCTGGGAAATGTGCCGTAACGCTTGGACAATTTATGGACGGCGAGGAGAGCGTCTCGATGAGGCGGTTGATAACGGCGTCGCGAGTCTTCTGAGTCGGCGGCCAGATGCTGAACGAGGCCTCCACGGCCACGGCCCATGGGCTTCTTCGGAGCTTCCGAAGCGGCGGCAGTAATCTCAGAGCTGATTCGACTTCGGACATGTCGTCAAAGCTCTTCGCGCTTCTCCTGCGGACTCCTGTAATTGGGGGTTTTCTTCGATACGGTCAGACTCAGACATTTTTGAAATTAAATCAGACAGAAAAAGATAGAATTTTATCGGATTAATTAATTAAATCACAGAAATCACAAGAAATATGCTTATGTAACGTTTTTTACTGTGTTATGTCTGGGAGAAATCAGGATGGCCCGAGCCCGAGCCCGGTAAAGGGTTCGGGCGCGGAGTTTGGTGTGGAGGGCCGGGTTGTCCAGGGCCCAAGGTATTTCGCGTTGATTAAAAATGATGGGATATATAACTTTATAGGGGGCTGTGGGATATTTTGATTTGAAATGTATATGTTATGTTTTTTAGTTCATTGACAATATTACGTTATTTAATATACAATGAGTCTCTACTTATTAGTTTATTTCACAAATGCTACACTATCTTATCCCACTACCCACGTATATTAAGTGTCAACATTAAAATATATATTTCCTATATGATCTTCTTCTAAACCTATCTTTTTTAACCCTTACCGACTACTAAATAAGATTTTCATTTAACAATATACTGATGGGGAGAATATTGAATGCAAACCATAGCTAAAGCTCGCGCCATGGGAGTTACAGGGACATTGGACGAGCTCCGCATAGGCTCCTGACCCCGGCGGGGAAATTGTTTTGATCACCATGTCTTAAGAACCTGACTCGTGGCTCCCATAATTAAGTAAGGCGTGACCCGGCGTTGGAATTATCACAGTTGAGAGAAAAGAAAGCACAACGAGAACCAAAATAGGAGAAGATAGGGACCCGAGGCTGCCTAGCATTCCTGGCCCCGAACCCGTAACTGCCTTGGGGCTCCCGAATGGTTGCGGGCCCATATGTCCGAACTATTTATACCAGTCACGGTGAGTTCACCAGCTGTTTGAATGCCTTAACCTTTCGGGTCTCGGGGGCCCACCACCCATTTTAGGATTAATTAATTGAATTTTTCCTTATATGAGAATTTAGTATGTTGTAATCTTTAGACAATCAGTCCAAAATCTTACTACAAAGCGTTCTTATAATATTTACATCTTAATAATCTACGAAATATTAGATTACAGGAAACCCATATTCTCCCTTCCATAAAAATATTATCTACATATTTCCCTTATCATTTTACCCCTATTCGCTTATGTGAAAAATCAAGTATACTGTGATTCGAATACGATATCTTGAGAGTGCTAGGTGTGGTGAATGATGAGTGAGAGAACATCTCCAATATTTATCCAAGAAATCAATATTGAGCAGTACATCCTTTATACTTTAACATTGTCCCAGAGTACAAAATTGCAACACACCAGTTCTTGACAAAAATAAAATGTGTCAAAAAGCAAATGCTATGGCATATCGTATATTTCTTAGGTACAGTATTATACCTTAGTCCTGCTAACTAGATAATTATATATAACTCGTCAAATTATATAAATAAAGAAGACCCTCATCAAAGTTGTGAGCAGGTAGAAATGCTGAATCGCCCACTAGATTGACGTGGGGCCCACTCTAATCTTGTTCTATATTTACCCACTTCAACGATACATGGCCTCCAAAGGCCTGAACCCTTTGTAAACTCAAACCACCTGTCTCCTTCCTCTCAGTCACCTAGATCCCTCCTCCTCCCACTCTTCCCATCAAAGCACTGAATCCCATGTACCCAAGAATACCAAAAACTCTAAGCTTCAATCGGGATAGCCCAACCCGGAGGCACCGGGCCCACTTGTGCTCTCACACTCTTTTCCATATTGGTTACGTAAGAAAGGACTTAACTTCTTTTATTTCCTCTTGTACCCTTCCTGCTCCGCGCCCCTCTCTCCCGGCTCTCCCTCCTCGCAACCCACTCTCCGCGTATCACAACAAACCAACAACCAAATTATACTAGGTTGCAATAATCATCATCACATAACCCTTGAAAAAAATCAAAGCCGATAATCGCCCCAAGCGCTTCACTAATAAGTAGGTTGTGTCATGCTTCAGGAACCTCTATAACAACAGGTGTTAATATTCGTAGGGTTGCCCGGACAGATATGGGTGCAGTGCTTGGATGAAAAATGTGGTACGATGAAGTGCGTCTATAACTGCATGGGAACAGCGTGCTTCGTTCTCGTTGATTATGCATTTGTGTTCAGTTTTAGTTGGTAAACAACTATGAATAATGGTAGTCTCGGGAGAGATACTGCAAATCCTGGCCAATAACTCGGCCTCTTAGAGCAAACAGCTCATATGTTTGTGCTCGCTCGAACTGTTTGTTAAAGCGACAAAGCTTATTGTTATGTTAATTAAAATAATTCTTAGGTATTAGCCCTTGGACATTTGTAATGAAGGAGACATGAAGCAAATTGATTAGCTTTTAGGAAATTTCATTATACAAAAAGTACTGGCAAAATCTTTGAAACATGCCATCGCACACAACAGATCTCCCGCTCCGAAATGGCCTGAGATGCCCAAAATCAAGTCGGTACATTTGCTGTGTTAATGATCATGTATCCTAATCTTCCCTACATGCAGGTAATATAAGGATTATTGCCCTGTTGAATACTAACTACTAGCGGTATGGAAAATTACTATACCAAAATTCTTTATCTCTCTCAAAAATGCTACTATGTTTTTCATGGTTATCTCTGAATACAATAAGTCTACATCAATTGATTTTGTTGTGTGGAGAGTAAATTTAGTTTGATTAGCTCGTATTACATTGAAAGCTATTTCCTATTAAGCATTGTTATTGTGACCAGCTGTTGTGTTTATTGACTCCTATCAATCTTTTTGATAGTCCATTACACAGGAGTAAAAATCTCTAAATGGAGATTGCCCTATGCCATAAATATGCGTACTACTGTCTAATTGTTGGCAACTAATGTTGCAATACCCTCTTTGGCTACTGGAAAATCTTGTTTGACCATACCTGGCAAAAGGTACGGTCCAATGGGAGGTAAACTTCTACCTATAAGTTATTCTATTAGTAACGTTGAAATCAAAGATCACTGCTGATTCCAATTGAGGAATTTTGGAACTTGTAATCACCTTGAATTGTGTGTGATGGTAGTTATCAACTTTTATCCCGCCCATGTTGCAAAAATCCCACACGGACACCGATTAATCGGTGTCTAGGCACTAGGCGATGGCCAACCGCCTAGCGTATCACCATAATCAGTGGTCTAGGCGGTTGGCTGGCTAGGCGGCCGAAGCACCAACTAGGTCGCATACCCTAAAACCTAAAAGCATATATGATTATACGTATATATTGAAATGTATAGATTACCTGCATCCAACTTGCATCTGGATTTCATTTTGAGCCTTTTCTAATATGTCAGGACGATTCAGCAAGACTGCCATTGCCCATTCCATGGTGAGAGATGTACTGTGAGTTCCCGCTGTGAACATCACCATTATCACTCCCTTCATAACCTCATCTGTGTAGCTTTCCGGTTCAGCTTCTTGCAGTAATAGCAGAGCTTCAATCATTGTCTTCTTCTTCTCTATAGCTTTCCGGCTTTCATCTATCAGACCTTGGAGGAAATCGTCTCTCTGTTTCTTCATCTTTACCAGCTTCTTCTCCATGCCCTGAAACCCCACCCACCTTAGAACCGGAACATAGTCGCAAAGACTCATCACCGTCGGTGGACCAAACATGTCGGCCGGCCCCGACCACCGTTTCCCGGCGACCATCCTCATCATCGTAGAGTTAACCAAATCCAGGAATAGAGCATTCAAGTTCACTTTCCGGAATTCTCCTCCGTAGCTCGAGGCCAGTGTCTTGGCCTGGAAACGGATTTCCTCGGCGCGGGCGGCGGCGGAGCGGGTGACGCTGGCGAAGGAGAAGACGTGGGCGGTGGAGATACGGCGGAGATTGCGCCAGTGGTTACCGTAAGGGGAGAACCCAAGAGTGGAGTGGTTATAGCCGAGGTGCTCGCCGGCGAGAGACTTGGGTCGGTTCGCGAAGATGATATCGTTGGTTGTGAAGCACTGCTCGACGGCGGAAGGGGATGAAACGACGACGACTGCGCGAGAACCGAAGCGGAGGTGAACGACGGCGCCGTATTTTTGGGAGAGAGCTTGAAGTGCCCGGTGCGGCGGCGGTTTGAGGAGGTGGAGATGGCCGAGTATTGGAGCGCAAATGGAGTTGGTGGGAAGTTGTTTTTCCTAGGTTTAATTACAAGCCAAAAGATTGAAAGTATCAAGATTATAATGCATAATGACCACCCAAAGATCTCCATATTTGGGAGAAGAGCTTTGAGACTTTCCTCTTTGGTAGGAAGAAAGAGAGTTTGATTTGGAATTAAAGGTGCATTGGACTAAATGAAAAGGGTTTTAATGAGTTTAATTAGATAATTTGAACACATACAAACAACAACATTGTGTTTTGATGGCGGAAACTAGAACTAGTACAAAATAGCTAATCTGTTATTATTATAAAGGGCTTTTCATGCAATTTTCATTGTACAATCGTCGCGAATACTAGGATCACACCCACAAGCCATGTCTTAAGAACTAGGTAGGCATTGACCCCGATCCGTCCAAGTATTTGGTATCAAACTGATCGACCAGTGCTTAGAGCTCAACAATGGGTATAAAATTCATAAGCCACACCCCAAGTATTTGGTATCAAAGGGACTAACTAGTGCCTAACTAGCCATCACATTAAGTGTAATTCCCACATTGTGACTATCAAAGCCGGTGTTCTTATCCACAATCTACAAATTAAGAACAATTGAGTTGTCCGTGCGTACTTTGCGGCAAAATACAATTATTATTTACCAGTTTTTTATTTTAAATTGGACACACCTTACAATCAAATTACCATTCTCTAGACTAAATTTAAATAATCTAACCTTAGACATGCACCTTTCATAAAACTAACACAATGCATTATAATTACCATTCTTCCAACTAAATTTATGATGATCTGACCTTAGACACCTTGATAAAAGTAACACAAGTGTTATAATAATAATAATAATTATAATTATTATTATTATTATTATTATTATTATTATTATTATTATTATTATATTATATGGTTGGAGTGTTTCGTGGGAACCAATTAAAAGTCAATTTAACAGATGAACATCGCAGCACTTTCATTGACTATGTTTTAAATATTAGTACAAATCCTGTTACAGAAATCTGTTTGAGATATGTCTGTAATTCTGTCACATGACAACAGCTGAAAACATAAAATTAAAGCTATCTTTTTTTTTTTTTTCTTTTAAAGTTAATTTTAATCTTGCGCTTCCCGGTCAGGGAAAGGATTAAGATCTACTCAAAAAGATATGTAAGTTGAAGAAATTCAGCTCTTAAATATAATTAATTTAAATTATTACTTACTTTGTGACTTTCCAAAAAGATAGAGAATCTACTTGGTACTTGCTTTCATATAAAATAATAAATTAAGTATATGTTGGAAATTTGAAAAATATTTTTTTAAAAACAACTTTTTTTTTTTAATAATAATTGTAATTTGATGGCACATTTGTACTTTTCTCAAATGGAAAGTCACAAGTTTGAATCCTAGTGGATATAGATATATATTGTAATAGAATACGTAGTACTAAAAATAATTATCAAATAAAACTGCAGTTATATCAAAATGATATTGTAGTTGTGATAAATGAAATTGCAGTGTATATAAAATGAAACTGAATAACATTTACATATTTGAGTATATATTGTACAATGAAGCTGTAATTATATCAAAATGAAACTGAATAACAGAGTTACTTTTTGTGGACGGGTGCAGAACAACGGGAAACATATGTCATTCTTTTCATTAAACAAAACGAAGTCGTTTTGATGCGCGGTGCATAATCGATTATGCACCCGCGGTGCATGATATAATTTGTCGTTATTATTCCCCTCTCTGGCTTTTAATGAGGCTATATTAAGCCTATTTAATGAATGAGTTTTTGACCCATTATTGTCATAATTCCAATAATCAATATTGAAATGTTAGTTATGTAAAGAAGGCAGTATATAAGGGCATGCATAAACATTTCCTATCCTATCACATGTGAAACTTAACGAGGAAAAAGGTATTCTGTAAACACAAAGAGCAAGAAGTGGTGAAGAAGAAAGAGCTCAAAGCTAGCTTCATCAAACTCCATAGAATCAGATTAGTATTTTAATGCTTCCATTGAAAGTGTTGGTTGAATCATTCAATGTCTATTATAATAGTCTTTCACACTTGGCCACACTATTATTATTATCGCCTTTACAATTTATCCCTATTTCTACATCCCTGCAATTTCAATTCACTAGCTTTCAAAATATAATATAATAATAATTTAATTATAACACTTAAAAGGTATTTTCAAAAAAAAAAAAAGTTAACAAAACTGATTTGTAAGTTTTGCATTTTGTGAAATTTTTTACAAAATTCATGTATAAAATTTGATATCTATCAGTGTCATGCCAGAAAGAAACACATTCTTGACAAGAATATAATTCGTACCTGGCCTAACCTAATTACTTTATAACTTTTTTGGGGGTTTTCTTTGTGTGGGGATAGTGTGTGGGTAGCATATAGTGATAAGACATACACTACAACCTACCTTACCAAATTAATAACACTATTGTATGTAGAAATTAAACACAGTATGGACAGGACCACCCATGTTGAAAGTAACAACGTAACGTACGTTTTGCAATTTGCATGTCAGCATGTGCTGCACCCAAACAAAGAGGAAGATAAAGGGGGCCATAACTTCAGTCTTGTAGATCGAATATCGTCCCTAAGTGTTAATCATACTTTTTGTCCCTAAGTTATCATTGATGTTGCATTTTTTGTCCTTACCTAATAAAACATTAGACACAAAATTTGTAATTTTAGTATAACTTAGGAACGAAACGTGAGTACGAAAGGATGAAAATTGCAACTCCAATGATAACTTAAGGACGAAAAGTGAACATGACCAACATTCAGGGACGAATTCTACAATTACCCTATAACTTAGGGCGAAAAGTGCATTTTTCCATAATTAATAACATCAATTAAACTATTAAGATGCACCTACTTAGTCACCCATTGTTATATCATGGACCAGGTTCATATTGTATTTTAGATCCTGATAAAAAAAAAAATTATGTATTTGTAGTTATTAACGCATTCCCTACCTGTAGTTAACAATTTCTGTACCTGTAAACAAACTAAAAGTATATAATATGATAATTACAGACACATAACATGATATTTATATACACAAAAATTATTAAGTGTAAGTACAAAATATGCTAGTTGTATGCACATAGATGTTGGCTAACATGTTATGTGTCTACAGTCAACATATTTTGTAACAGTTAACAGTTAATTATGTGTTTGTAGTTACATGTTATGTGTCTGTAATTACCATGTGATGTGCCTTCAATTTGTTTACAAGTACAAAAACATTCACAGCAAGTAAAGAATGTATCTGTAGACAAAATCTGAATGTTATTTTTGGATCAGAGTCTACAATACAAGATAGATTCTGCTCCATGATATAAGTTGTCCTCAATCATCTCTTCCCGAACACTACCTACATTCTTGTTAGTACTATTGCTTTTTTTTTTCTTTTCTTTTAACAGTAAATTACGAGATATGTGGTCTCAACTAGCCTATATGTCCCCAAATGATTGTATACCACTACCCATAACAAAGTCAAACCTATATATTTTTTTAATTTTTTAATTTTTTTAATTCTTTACTCTGCACCCTACAATTACTAGTTAAGTAAAGCTTCTCAACTCAATTTTGATTAGTTGACTAGTTGAATTGTACCTCATCGGATGTTAACATATTGGTATAAAAAAAAAAGATTAATGTGTTCATTCAAGAGGTGTAGTTTGGCTAGATTGACAACCTCTCTAATAAATGAGATGTTTTAGATTTTATTAACTCGGAAATAAAAGTTATTATGACTGATTCTTAAAATGTCAATATAGTTAAGCTCAAAATTCAACTTTCCCTTAACAAAAAATAGTTGATAATAATTAGAATATAACCAACCAAACTCGTACACACTACCATAAATTTGAAAGTTAAAAATCATGACGACAACAATAAGAGCAACAACAACAACAACAACTTGAATTCTTGTGATAAAAGGTGGAGTCACCTACCCCAGACTCCCCACACTCTAACCCAACAGTTTGTGGAAGGATAAATCGTGACATTCCTTGATCTCTTGTGACAAATTTTATCCATGCAACCAGTTGAGCAGTCCGACCATGCAAACAACAACAACGAATTCTATGCATTTAAAGTTGGACGAGAAATTGGTGGCAATTTTTGCGCAAAGTGCATACTACTTCCACTCGCTCAGCCCTTTGCAAAGCTTCTCGAGAGAGAGGAGCAGCAGACATTTTATCCTCACCAATATTTTTCCACTCATAACATTGAATAAATGCCCCCAATGCCAACGACACCATCCTTAATCCCATGTTGTTTCCAGGACAAGCTCTTCTCCCCATCCCAAAGGGAACAAACTTATAGTTCAACCCTTCTCCGTCCCCTATCTTGGCTCGAATCTTTCTGGCTTGAACTCTCTCGGCTCTTCCCACACCTTAGGATCACGATGCAATACCCAAGTATTAACCACTAGTATGTGTGTTTAGGAACATCGAAACACTGCCAACTACGCAGTCTTGTAATGAATAATGGGGTATCAAAAGTGGAACCGGAGGGTATAACCTTAAAGTTTCATTAACAACACATTGTAAGTAAGGGAGTTTTGAGAAATCAGACTCGTTTAACAAACATTCATGTCCTATGTTGTTGTCAATCTCATTTCTTAACTTGGCTAACACCTCCGGGTGAGATAAAAGAAGCGACATTGCCCATTCGATGGTTGCTAATGATGTCTCTGTTCCTGCCACAAACATAGTCTGCACAAATTTGTACTAATTCCCTTAGTCCAAATTAAAGATTTTTTTTTTCCCAAAGTTTAGAATGTGCATGGAGATCGAGTGTTACGTTGTATATATAGTTTATTTCTTCATATCTACAAATTAGAGTTAATTCTAAATTTAGTACTATAACTAACTTATTTCCAATTTTAGTCCAATAGTTATTATATTAGTTGGTTGGATTAGTGAATTTGATTAGTTGATAACGTTACTGATTGTAAAAAAAATATTTATTGATTACATGCAAATTACTTTTTCAAAAAAATTAATGGAAAAAACTGTTTTGACCAGCTTTTTGAATTTAAATATTTTTGAGTAATAGCTATTACAAAATAAACTAATTAATCAAATATTTATATTGATTATTTAACCAAGTCAAACAACTAATAGTGGTCAAATAAACCAAAATGAACTGATAAGTAACTATATTACCAAACATGACCAATATAATGATTTTTAAAGTATTAAATTTAGGTTTGTAGTATTGAATCATTTCCAATTGTAATCAACTTGTGTGAATGATTAGGGCGGCTAGAATAAGGAAATTCAAACTTTGTTTTCGGAGTGTGAAAAACAATTAGCGTAATGGTCATAAGTTTCTAATTTTACCCTTAGGGGACGTTTGGTTAACGGAATGTTAGATTACCTTAAGGAATGTTAGATTATTGAGAATGTTAGATTACAAAAACTGGGTTATATAATATAAACCTGTTTGGTTGATGAATGGTTGGGAATGTTATAGTGGTTATTTTACCTTAATGCTCTCAATATTACAAATCATCTTGCAAAGTGAAGGGCAAATTTTGTAAAATAGCAAGGTAATCTTATATTACCTAAGGAGATGAAGGTTATCACAGTCCCTCAAAATTATGTAAAAGCTGATGTGGAGGGTAAATAACATTCCATGGGAAAGTTGAATAACTTCAACGGTAATCTTGTATAACTGGCCAAATATAACATTGATTACATGTAAAACTAATCGAACCCAGAATTAGAATTGAAAATGATTTGGTACTTAAACTAAATTTGGTAATTTTAAAATTGAAAATAAATGAGAGTTAGATGAAAATGAAGACAGGGAAGAAGTAGTTTAATTACCAGTATGATACTCATAACAACATCATCTGTGTAAAATTCAGGCTCCGATTTTTGCAGACGCAAAAGAGTTTCAATCACTGTTGTTTTCTCGCCGCCGTCTGAATCCGAAAATCCTGAGTTTTTCCGGCGAAATTCGTCCAGAAGGCGGCTGACCAGCTCGATTCTCCTGTTATCACAGACGCCATCTTCTTCTCCAGGCCTCTGTAGCCAAACCACCTCAAAACCGGAAGAAATCGCAGGCATTCATGCCCAGAATACTGGGAAGAAAAGCTCTCGAAGCCCATCAATTATCTCTTTCCCTTTCTCTCCTCCGATCTCTTCTTCTTCCACAAACCGTTTCCCGCTTATGATTCTCATCATGGCATTGAAAGTGAACGCGCCGGCCAAAGAGTTGAAATCCACGGCTGAGATTCTTCCGTTTTTGGTCATTCTGAACAGTGACCGGATCACCGTTCGAATCTCGTCCTCCTGATAACTGAAGATCGCTGGAGGCTGGCGCCGATAACAGTTCGACGGCCGCCAGCCGTCGTTGGGCCTCCAGAGATCTCGTACGGGGCCCACACTAAGGCTTTATAGTTGAAGGAGAAGTTGTCGCCGGCCATTGTCCGGGGCCGGTTCGCGAAGATGATGTCGTTCTTGGTGAAGCATTCTTCGACGGCGGACGGGGAAGAGCGACGAGGAAAGACCGGCAGCCGAACTGGAGGTGAAGAACCGGGCCGTATTTGGCCGAGAGGGAGGCGAGAGATTGGTGAAGGGAGTTCTTGATGAGATAGAGGTGGCCGACGATTGGGAGAGCGAGTGGAGTCGGCGGTAGGTTTTTGCTGTGACCGGAAAACAACATTCTTAGTACGATGAGGAGAACAGATAATAACAGTGCAACGTAGTATTGGATCTCCATGTTGGAAATGACAAGCTTTTCGAGTGGCTATCTAGTACGAACCAGAACCAAAAAATATATAGCAAGAACTTGAAAATAGAAAATATATTGATGGGATATGGACCTGGGCTCGAAAGGCTAAAGTTGGCAAGCGGTGCAACAAAGAGGACGGATGAGGGAATTGGACGAGGCGTAGTAAAGGGCAAACAATCAAGTCAGCGGAAGAGACATGAAACGGTATAAGTGAAGGAGTCGGACTAGATAGCCACATTAGGACTCGACAGAGTATATAGGAGGCACTCTGATCTGGATAGCGTGGTGAATGGATGGTTAACCAGTCTACTAGAGGAAGTCGATTGATCAAGTCAGTCATACATACAGTTGGAATGAGTGGCTAGCAAGGCTAGTCAGACAGAAGAGCATATCGGATGGTTGAGGAATCGAGAAGGACCGATTGTATTGTGTAAAGGAGGGAGCTGTCCGGAGAGGGTCGAGGGCAGTGAGAAGAGTAATCCGAGCACTCGGCAGGAGGAGAGTAATGAGGGTGATCAGTTTCAAAGTAATGGCAATAATGAGGCCAACCGTTGTGGAAGGCAGACCGACACAAAGGAGGTTTGATGGGAAATCGGCATGATAGGATGAGTGTTTCAATCAATTTTGTACATGTATAAAAAGTCGGATGTGATTTGCCCTAGTATATAGAGTTTGAATTGTATAACATGTTTTGTCTTGCATGCAAAGGGTGCAAATCAAAACACAATTAGAGGCCGGTAATCTTACTTGGGTAAGTTTCACTTTTACTCCTCAACTAGTATGGTATTTCGATCTATATTTAGTCCTGTTTTTAGATTTTGTAAATTACATTCTTAATTTTTATTTATTTGTCATAATTAGTTCCTTTTAACATTTTTGTCATTTCACCATTTAATAAATATGACTAACATGTAATTTTATCATCCAATTAAAATAGTATACAAGAGATGAGAGAAATTACATATTGAGACAAGATTTTTGAATGATAAAATTACATTTTAATCATCTTTATTAAATGGTAAAATGATGACAAAAATGTAAACTATGGAGCAGTTATCGTAAGCAAAAAGAAGTTAGGGATGTAATGAGACAAAATTAAAACAAATATATTAAGTTAAATATGACGATATACAAGAATTGATCACTAACGGGGCGTTTGGTTGGAAGGGGGGAATTATGTGGGAAAGGAATTGTAATTCTATGGGTGTTGAATTACTCGGAATAAAGTGGGAATTTAAATTTCAGTATTTGGTTGACAGGAATAGAATTACTGGGTCAATTCCAATGTTTGGTATACATGGAAATTTAAAGGGAATAAGTAGTATAAGTCAAAAACGTTCATCATTGCTGTTAGACATTAATTTTAAGTTAAAAAAGAAGGGGTAATTTTGACTCATCACTATCTTTTTTTCTTAGGAATTGAAATACCGGGGGATGGAATTTTAATTCTATGAAAATGGGGGAGTTGCAATTCCAATTCCAATTCCCTCCAACCAAACTACGAAATTTAATGGTCTTTGAAATTAGGTGGGAATTAAGTGAGAAGGGAATTTAAAATCCTTCCAATTAAACGCCCTGTAAAAGTAAACTTTATTCTTTCGTTATGTTTGGATAGTGTGTCTTCGGTAGCATATAGTGATACAGGCATACAGAACAAGCTTATTACCAATTTGGCAACACTAAATTGTATGTTCAAACAACATGTATAGTATTGGACCCCATGTTGAAAGTAACAACGTAGGATACATTATTGTTGTAATAATGTTGGTCTGTTGGGGCAATTATTATGGAGTGACGGCTGCTTACATCCATTTTATGTAAACTATCGTAACTCAGCTAAATCACTTATTGTGTACAATGAGTCCTCTCACTTTGAGAGGTTGCTTCCACACTGTCGCTAGTGAGCTGCCCATGCCGGCTTGATTTCTGTTATCATAAAATGCGAAGTCGTCTCTAGAGTTCTCAATATTTTGATATAATACAAAGAAGACTATTAAGTCATGGGTACTCATTAGTGGTATGGGCTTACAGGTAGTCAACTATTAGTGATCATTTCTCCTATTACTGCCTAATATTATAGATGCGTAAGACATTTTAACTCTGTTCGTTGGGTGTACGCGACAGCATACCATACCATATTATCAAGAACAACTGCAGAAGACACAATGAACAACAAAATAAAAAATATAACAAAATACAAATAAAAAATCAAAAACAATGATTCGCTGATATAAGGGAAGACCCTAAATGACTATTGATATCGCCTCCGGAAAATAAATTAATGTATTATCTTTCTAGCTATGTATATATGGTCATAACCTAGCTAGCGTAAGTTTTGGCATCTTCCATATGTTTTGGAATTTATTTTTATAGTCTAAAAAATGATCTCTTTTCAATTGATATTCGATATGAGACTAACTATATTGGTTTTACACCCTATTAAAAACGTTACGGATTGCATATGGTTATACACCTTTCTGGCACGTAAGCGGTTACCAATCCAGCATTCCGGCCATAGCAGGCACTAACTCTCCGTGAAGCATAAATGCTGGCCTTTTAAAAGGTCTCTCAGCGTCACGACCGTTCGTCTATATTATTTATTGCAACGATACTTACCTGTTGTTATATGCTGTTGTGGAAAAGTGAGGGATAACACACGATCGTATGACTAAGTATAAAAATTCTGGTTTTTATTTTATTTAAAGTTAGTAGACATACATAAATTTGTTGCTTCTAACTTTTTTTTTTTGGGTCTCTCTTCCGAGACAAGAATACAACATCCTTTTTTCTAAACTACTATGTTACAGCCTATGTTTGGGTAGTCCTCTTGTTCACTTCTTCAACACTCATTTCAAAAAAAGGTATAAAAAGAAGAAACAGGTCAAGCTGAACTAAAATACTACAAAGGGTCTTTTAGCTCAAGTTATTTAAATGACGGGGAACAAAAGTTATAAGGAGGAAGGTGTCGTGACGCAAAGGGCACCAAACCCCATACCGATCAGTCTGTTAGTGAAAAAGTGCGCCAACCGCTTGCGTCGTTCAGAATCACCTGAACCACCTTTTAGCAACGAATAGTGTTGCAATTTATAATGCTCGCTCACATCATCTCATCCCCTTTATGTTGGTTACTCAAAGAGATCACGTGAGTCCCCGCAAAAACATATGCCGGCGATGTAATTAACCTTCTATCAAGCGACGCCGCTTGTCATTATTTTTTTCTCCCAGGTATTCGGTCTCCTGGATATACATACTTCCCCTTCTTCTGACAATTCTCTAGAGAGGCGAACTAAAAAATTACATACCACTAAACATTGGTGTTTAACCGAGAGTTCCCCACCAACGAACGGCCGTCGTTCACGAAGAAGACACCAAGTTCAGCGTCCTTACCGTTATAATTCAACTTCAGACTAAGGTTACAAGCCTATTAATACAGTTATCTTGTTACTATTTACTAGAACAAGTGTCGCGATGATAATGTAAATTCATCACTATCTATAATTATATACTTTACTTGCCTTAATTATAAATTAACTTGTATGGTATTGACATTGTCAACTATTACTTGAATAAATTGTTACTTATTTACTTTATTAGTAACCAACGTTGGGCCATTACAATCTTTAGGAGTTACAATAATTCACGTGTTATAAAACCATTGTATTTTTATGGGTTATACTATTATATAATGACTAAACCACTGGATGTGATAGCATATAACCACATGGGATATCACAATCTCAACAACAAATAGTTTTGTGGCGCACGAGTAAAATACGAAGCTTAAGTCTCTTCATCCCGTGAGCATGCATTAATTCTTTCTCTGAATCCCGATTATAGCTATTAGCTTCACGATACTTCGACTATACATAAACAATATTCTAGCAATCTGCACATCCCCAAAAAATGATCATATCTTCCCCCAATAGGGTCTCTGTCTCCAGTATCGAATTTCCTATCCCCAACTTCCCAGAGTTACATTAGCATTCCTTATACCAAGGGACAATGAAACAAATGTTCTTCTAGCTCTTCGATCTTCCCTCTCTCCCTCACGTTTGTAGTATTTTGGCTTGAGGTGATCTCATATAGTATAACATGGATGGCCCTATGGAGCATGTATTCAGTGTTTTGATTGGGAAAAATATTGGGAAGAATAATATGTGTGCAGCCTTATTTACTCGAAGTATCTGCAAAAGGCAAACACTTTGGAAGCAAGATCGCATGCGGACTCGGAAATCAGACTGCTCTCTCCCAATCTATTCTCCACCACATAAAGACTGTTGCTTGCACAATATGGTATAAGTCTCAAGTTTTGATTTCATCCATATATTGTATTCGAATGTTATATATTAAATAGTATTTAATTACATAAGTATTTAGTATAGTTTTTGCTCCCGCAATAGGAATAAAAATATGTGATAGAGAAACCTGATTTATATTGTGCCTATACTCTTTGAGTTAGTCTGTTACTATAGATGATTTCAACACGTTATCATATCAATACCAAATGTGTTGGTGTTATTTAACTATATAGGATGGCATATGTTCGTTAACAATTCCTAGATTATATAGCACTTTTGTATGAAAATTGGAGGAACGTCTGATCTAGTTAGAAGCCATGTGAGGTATATATAATGGGAGAGGCAAAGGTTAGATCTTGTCTTGTGGTAGACTCGTGTTTACTTCGTGAGACCGGACCTGGTTATGATAGCCTACATATTTGTGCTTGCTTTAACCAGTCGTCGTTTCGTCTCTTGTAGAGCAAAAACATAACAATATAAAAATGTGTCCCTGTGACGTATGTAGAAGTCTAACGAGCTGCTAACATGTTTTTGGGCTTCACCTGGCACGAGTATATTTGTTGATGTTTTTTAAAAGTTTAGATGATGCATTATTCTATGACTTTTCTCGATATATGGTCGAGGAGTTCTATGAATTTGACATCTCATTTCCTTTCCTATATAAATCCGTTTCATATAACATGCCTATAAATTCAATAAATCCCTCAAAAAACTCAATTGATTCTCAATAAGACCATCTTGTTGCAACTCAATACTGTATATTTATTTTTCTTTATATTTTTTTTTGAAATGTGTTTGAAGTGAATGAACACAATAAACCAGAAAATATCTAACAATAAATCTATAAAAGAAAATATTTATATAGTAGTTTAGATAAATAAAAACAAGAGTTTTTTTTTATTTATGTATGTCTACTAATTTAAATAATAAAAAAACACAATTTTTTAGTAGTGAAATGTGTGTTATGGCTACTCCTTTTCGGATACTTCCAAATAGTAGACTGTAATTGTGCATGCTATGGATATGGATATTTTGACATACTCCTATATTATAAATAGTAATTCATCATTCTCTTCCTTATAGTGTATTTCATGGAAAACATAGTACTCAAGAGAGATGAGTTAGGTACTCGTTATCGTACTAGGCCAAACTTACTTGAAAAGAATGCCCATCCTTCCGTAGAATATGTGAGAGCCAGAGGAAACTACCAGGTTATTCTATAGTACAGCTGAGCATGGGTTCCAAATAACATAATGAATTCCGAGCCGACTGCCAGATCAATAGTACTAATCTTTCTTTTTGTTTATTGTTTGTTCCTTGTTTATATTTTAATGTTTATTAGATATATGATTCTCTATAATTTTTGTGTTGGAAGGCCCTCAACGTGAGACCATAACCATTAATAGCCCGGGGTGGGGGAAGATCGACTTAAACATCTACGTAAGCGTAACAAGAACTATGAAGTAACATCTCCAATGACTATTCATCTCTGCTTCTTTTCTTTCCTCTCTCCCTCCCTCGAGATTGATATTATGTTAGTGTGAGGATATATATTTTATTTTTTGTTAAGATGCGAACATATAATGAAAGCAGTGTCTTAGTTTAGTGCAGGATTATAATTTCACATATACCGTCAATGTGTGGGAATATTCGGCAAACACCTCTTCAAAGTTGAAGAGTGTATGAATTTCACATGCTCCTGGCCACATTTACGTTTGGCAACCCAAATGAAGTTCCCTTTTAAGCTGATTATTTTCCGCCGTGAAAATTGCTACGGATTATCGATTACAATAATAGGATTGCTACGCAAGCCGTTACAACTTCCAATTTACTTAACGTCTGCTCCCAACGAGCAGACACAATACATTCTTTAATTAACAATTACAATGAAATTCATGCTATATCCTGCGGTATGTTTAACATCTCTCACATCGTGGTTCGAGACCATGACTACCTCACATTCACTTTTATACATGTGGTTTGAACATACAATTAGTGTTGCCCAAATTCCTGTAATATAGACTTTTTGAAGATTTTTTTCTGCTTTTCTTGATATGCGCATTTAGTGTATCTCTATTTTCATAGTTGTCATAGCACTGTGAATGAAACATTCTTCTTAAGTTGTTCGAGATTTATGAATTATCGATACAGTTAGGAGTTATAAGTTATGTAATCTTTTTCTATCAGTGCGTTATGATTAGTAAGGATTATTATTCAATTAACCTTTCCTTCACTTAAATATTAACACATCATAATTTGACAAACACTTTAGCTGTTGACAACGGTACCATTTAAAATTCTCGTACAATTCGTGAATTTGTTGTGTGTGAGGTAATGGAATTTTGTGATATTGTGCAGCCTCACACAAATCGACGTTTCACGTAGATTATTTAACCTTGGTGATTACTTCCCATCCCTCTCCTCCGGGTGAAACACCTAGATTTCATTCGTGACAAGAAAAAAATTGACACGCTCTCGATCCCATATAATTTTCCCTTACGCCTCTTTATATCTTAATTTCGCCTCTAAAAATTAATGTTTCAACTAGTCAAATGTGCAGCGGAATGTTGTTTATAGCACTATATTTGACATGTCTTAACATAACTACATCATAACTTTCCCTTTAATAGATTAATGGCTATATGATAACATAAGACACAAAACATTGTGAAGAAATCTTAGCACAAGATAAATTGCTTATTTTACTTCTGTCTAATCGGTAACAAATACTGAAATCTATAAACTTCTACTTGCCTAAACTTTATCTATTCGTAGTAATAATAATCTATATGTCAATATCTCGAAATTCGGGGTAATAGATACAATTCCTTATTTCAAACTTGAGATCCCATCTATATTTATGCGCGCTCTCTCTTCTGGCGCGCACACTTTTGAATTCCGAACGCCGACATCCTCTGCTATGGACCGTTTAGTCTGATCGAAATTGGTAAGAATTCGTATCTGTGCGACGCACCATTCTAATTCTTAATAGAATTGACTAATACTCTGAATGTTTTGTGAATGTTGAATGTTACATCACCTTGAGTACGAATCCCCTACACTTCTCTCTTTTTTGTGGGACTATTCAACAAGAATTAGTCTCTCTCCATGTAGTGTAAGGATTTATTTGTCAGTTCTATATGTCACACATTTTTAAATTTAGGTATTATGTTTTAAAATGTTGTTTTATGGGCATATTTAATTCTCATTTTCATGTTGTGCGTTGACCCAATTATTGTGTGACCATGGTCTACACAAATGCTATGTGGATTATTAACAAAAAATACATGTTTAATATACTAAAAGTCTAAAATAACATTATGTGTAGTGAATGTACATTATACAAAATAACGTATGATGTGAATTAAACCACCGTAGTTCAGTACTGTAGAATGTTAGGTTGACCGATCGAATAACGTGACCGGGCAACCTCTTAAATACAATGTTTGGGTGAGTATGAAAAGTCTCTCTCTAAGGCAATAAATAATTTTATTTATAGGAGACCTAGGGAGTAGCGCTCGGCCTTCCGGCATGGCGACACGTTACATTCATGCACTGGGTCTTGAGAAGGCGAGCATCCAATCGTGGCACGTGGTCTGCGTCTTCTGACAGCAGCGGCCCTTAACCCGGACGAGGTAGGCTTTGGGCCTTTACGGTCACCCCTCCGGTCATCAGCCACCACCAGAGGGGACTCCTGAACGGCGGTACAAGGTAGACGACCGGGCAGAGGTTAGGAGCACGCCGTTAACCTGCGGTGGTGACCCGCCAAACAGCAGGTACGAAGATAGCACGAACGGGTGATTCCGGGCAGAGGCTAGGGTGTGCCGTTGGTCGGTCTCGTGCATCGTACCCCCTAGTGCAGGTATAATAATCCTTTCTAATCAAATCTGAGCTTATGATATTAAAAATACTCAAACTAATATAGTTTGTGTTTTAGTCAATACTATTTGATATCATATTAATTGGAAAATATACTAGACAAAAGCATAAATGTTAAAAATTGAAATTCTTAGTTGTAACTGAACAGAATAATATAATACAAAATATTTAAGGATAAGTGTGAGTAAAATGGTACCAACAGGACATAATGATTATGTTTAAATATGTATAGAATTGCCGAATTATCAATGTGACGAGATACTAGTGAGGCATAAAAGTGACTACCAAGTTAAGTTACGCCTTAATGTTTGATTTGCCACCCTTGCATGCAAGACAATACGGCATGTATTATTCTGTAGGTAACACACTGAAGTCTAACTACAATGCCACAATTTATTATTATACTATGCTTGCAACCAATCCGACTTATTCCTACTGATGTTCACAATTTTAATTAACTGTAACAATTCAATATTGATTGAAAACAAACTTTTTCTAACCATATGTAAATTGTCAAACATTATATCATGCCTTTCCCATCAACACTATTTAGTATTCTCGGTTTTTTATTTTCTACGGTCTTAGGTTGGCCACTCCTTACAAGTGTGCATTATAGGATCTCTGTTTGAACGAAATCTCATCCTCAGGTTCCATACGCAAATTATTTGCTGTGGAAAACGGTTTCACCATGCGCATTGGTGAACACAGGGTTAGATCCATAATTTCTATATTATAGATTCATAATTTTATTTTATTTTTGAAAACGTAGATTCATAATTTTGTTTTTCATTTGTTGTTACAGATATTATGAATCTACAGTATAAAATTATGAATCTACAATAAGAAATTATGAATCTACAATATAGATATAAAAATTATAAATCTACATTATAGAAATTATGAGTCTACAATATAGATGTTATGAATCTACAATATAGAAATTATGAATCTACATCTTAGAAATTATGGATCTATCCCGTTAACAACAAATGAAAGACAAAATTAAGAATCTACGTTTCAAAAAAATAAAATAAAATTATGAATCTACAATATAAAAATTATGGATCTATCACTGTGTTCACCATGCGCATGGTGAATACGTTTTCACAGAATAACTATTGATGGCATAACTCTCCTATTGAGATTCAGGTCCAATGACATGTTCAAATTTAACTTGAAGGCCTACTAAAGGCACCCCCCAATAACAAGAAATTCGAACTAAGAAGATCCAATAAGTTTTTAACCGGTAATTATATCGTGAACCGTGGTGCATGTGCATCGCGGTCAAAACGGCTCCGTTTCTTTAAGTAAAGAAATGACGCGCGGTTAATTTTAACGGAGAGTGATTTTTTGTATGTTAATTACTAACTGACACTACAGTATATCTAAATCGACATTGTCGCACGTATTATTTTTATATTATCAAATAAAACTGCAGTTATATCAAAATGATACTGTAGTTGTGGTGAAATGAAACTGTAGTATATATAAAATGAAACTGAATAACATTTTACATATTTGAGTTTATATTGTACAATGAAGTTGTAGTTATATCAAAAACATGAGTCATAGGTAATATCGGTTGTGTTTAAAAACTATGAGTGTAAAAGGATGACACAATATAAATTAAATAAAGCATTTTCCATAATTTGAGTCTTAAATATTGAAGTAAACTGTTAGTTAGTAAGATTGAAATGAAAACTGTGAGTGATAGTGTTGAACTGGAAAGCTACAGTGTACTACATAAATGAACTGAAATAGACAGAGGGCTTACTTTTTGCGGAAGGGTGTGAAACGGCGGAAAAACGGATGCCGTTTCTTTTTCATTAAACAGTAAAGACGTCGTTTGATGTGAGTGCATAATAGATTGATGGAACCGCAGGTGCACGCGATATAATGTTGACCAGACCGAGATTAGACCCAAAAAAGAAAATTTGATGAACAGAATGAAGTTAATCTACTATTAAATTTTAGAAATAAGATAAGATAGAATATAAAAAGTATTATATACTAACTAACTCTCTCTTATATTGATAAGTATGGATCTTACTTCTCATATAGAAATATAGAACATACCTTCTCTGCTGCATAATTTAGTATTATTCTATATATAAGTACAATATAGCATATATTGCATTTATTGTATTATGTGAGTCCTGAGAAAGTTTTTGGCCGCGACACCCAAAACACGTATTAGTTTGAGCATGAAATATTGTAACCCATAGTATGATTTTGAATACGGATAGTTATGAGAAATATCAAATTTAATTGAATCTTACATGGAGATATTACTTTAATAGTCAAGAGTTGAAATATGTTACGTATCATGAATTTTAAGATTCTCTTTATTTAGTAGTTACAATTAGCTATAAGGATCATCGATATTATTCTGATGCGTCATGTCAGGCCATATTTTATCAAAAAGAGTATCCTTTTCAATTGTGATTGGGCAAGCAGTAGTTGTTCTGTCTTAAAGTGACTCCACGACATCGTAAGGTAAGTTAGCATCTTCTGAAATAGAATGATTGAGTTCTTCTTGTTAAATTTGTGAAAAAGCAACTCACGATTAGAAATAAGAAGATCCTACATTTTGCATGTATACATACAAATAGTACTTAGGTCTAGATTCACAATTCATCAGTCTTTTAGCAAACGTTTCAGGTTTGTCATACTATTTCTTTTCAAATGATCCATGAAGCAATATAGCGATGACTAAGCACTTTTAAATGCGTAGCCAATATATATTTATAGAATTTTATATGATTAAATTCGACATAAATTAATATTATGATATTGAGTGTAGAACTAGTTTTTAGATTTTTTGGTTCCTTAGTATACTTTTGAATACTTGAAATAAAATATATAGGACAACTAAAACTGTGCGTTACCGGGTGATTGTAATGTTACCGCGAGGGCCTCTGTGCGAATGCCTCTACACTTAAGAGTGGCGGTGATATTAAATGTGGTATGAATGAATAGCAGGGCATTGCTTAGCGAGTTTCGGGTTATAGATGACTTGTTAGAAATATGCGCTAGGCCAGATTATTCAAAAGGTGTCACGTGTCACGAATATTTTTGCATGATCTCGCACTTAAATTTAATAATTCTATAAAATAAGGAAAATTAGATGTTTCGCTCGAGATATTATAATTTTTTATTTACATAACATACATACAGAGAGGGATTATTCTAGTATTGACTATATGAAAAGATCATTATATAATATGTAATTTAATGTGCTATTCCACCTATCATATGAAAGATCTCATAAAAAAATATATATTTCAGAACATACTCTTTTGATTACTTGTAGATAGATGTATCACACGTTCGCAAGATTTGAAATGGATGATCTAGACTCCATATTCTAGATGATTATTTTAGACGTTTGTTTGATTTTTTAATATATTATTAGAATAGATAAAACAAAATTTTATGTAGGTTTATGAGGCATGAGTTGATAGAAATGATTCCTTCGTCATGTTTTTGCAAGTCAAGAAATTGTTGCCTTGTGACCCAGCCGACAAAGGACAACAAGTAGGTTGCACATAGGCATCATGGAACTGACCAATCGATGCGTAACCTAAGAATTATTGTGGCAGTGTTGAATATCGCGCAGCGTGGTATGGTCGCTCACTGATTATCTTTGTATAAAATTAGTGGATTACGAAGTGAGAAGAAAGATCGTTGTTAATATAGGATACTATCACAGTTAAACTAGATAGAACCCAGGGGGTACTCATGAGTATGATTAATATCTTTTTAGTTTTAAATGTCCCCTGTATTAGTGTCTTACTATTATTTATGGAGTTCGCATTAATATGCTCAGATTTAAATTGTTTTTGGTCAAACAATGCTTTTTTATGTGTGAAATTAGATAGATTTTGAGCTCTATTACACCAATATAGAATAAACAAAAAATAGTTGATAAAAGTAAGATTGTTCGAACATTATAGAGACAAACGTTTTCTCAATATCTCAACATGAAATCAATATAAAAATTGATAACAAGAAGTGGTGGATTAGGAACTTCATATGGTAGCCTGGGTACAGTATCTCATGATTTCTTTAGACTGGAGAGTAAGGGGTGTGATCACGTGACAGTGGTTACTTTATCTACGAAGGCGCTGTAAGAAGGGATGATAGCAAAGTTACCTTTCTCTTTCTGTTCAATTACTAAAAAAGAAGTATGTGTGTACACTCAAGTGACATCGTCGAATTATTAATGGTAGTAAAAGTTGCTAGGTCTTGCATATACTCTAAGAATTCCACTAGAATGACTGCAGGCTTCTCTCTCACTGTCGCCACTATACCGGATTCTACTGAGGAAGGCGACCGCACAAGAGGGCTCAAGGCTGTCAAGGAAGGCGCAAGGGCGACGAAGGGGGGAAAAGAAGGCGTTTTCTGGTCCCTGAACCGGGAGGGTGCTTTGTGGACGGGCGGGGGGAAGGGGGAGGGGGTGCCACCGATGGAAACAAGGGGAATGAAAGGCCGGCTTTCGTTTGGATTCTCTTTTCCTCCCCCAGCAATGATGGCTCTTATTGTCGTGGCGGGGAGCATTGACCGCTCTGCTTTTTCTCCAAAGTTTTTTGGTCATCATATAACCTGTTCTTAATAGAACCCGATCTGGATTATCTGGAACATCGAAATTTGTCGGGTATTCTGTCGGATCCTTCTCCAGTTGGGAATAATCTGCCAAAATCGTATTTTTGGTGTAGGCAAATGTGTCGTTGGGAAGGAAGGACTGGGGTGCGGAAGTGGTAATGATCGATATAGTAATATATATAAGCCCCGTTAATATAATATATAGTATATATATTTTAATATAGTATATATTATATATATTATATATATAGTATACTTATAAAAGTAGTAGGTAAAAATGGGAAGGAGATGTCCCAGGTGAAATGCGGGGAAGAAGCCACATTGTCCCAGATTGAAACACTGATTAAACAATATGCGGTGCCATTGTTGATGATTTGGCGTAGGTGGTACGAAACTTAAGGTTAATATTTTCTGTGGTTAAAGGTTGCGTCGTTTTAAACGTAAGGTGCGTCATTTTAACACTTAAGGTGTGTTAGTTCTACACTTGAGAACTTAAGGTGCATCATGTTGAAACTTAAGATGCGTCTTTTCAAAGTTTAAGGTGCGTCATTTTAACACTTAAGTTGTGACATTTTAATATATAAGCGTGCATCACTCACAAAAAATCAACAAATAAGGATGCTCTAATTAAGTATGACGCTACTAGATTCCAATAGCTAGCTTCCATTATATATAGCTACTTTTGTTTATTATTTAATTAACTGGTACATACTCCAAAATAAATATAATTATTATATTGAATAATATAAATATCCAAGTTCTACCCAAAAAAAAAAAAAAAAGAAAAAAAGATCCAACGTAGTAGTGGCTAATCCATGGTTTGTTGTAAAACTTGTAACATGACAAGTTTGAAACTATCAACATCAACATTATCGTTAAAGTACTGAGGATATTAAATATTATATAGATTCGTTACATTTTTTTTAATAACATTAATTTTATTTTGTTAGGTCTTGATAGAGAACTAGATAAAAACTCTCTAAATTTATACACAACCAATATCATACATGTTACGTTATCCACTCTATAGTATACTATACAAATTATAGAAAAAATTCCCACCACAACATATGATATTGTCATATTTTATAGAGCAAATTCCAATTTTGATCCCGCAAGTATTAACAAAATGACAATTTTGATTCACATGTTTAATTCCTATCAATTTTCATCCCAATTATTGTTTTAGTACCAATTTTCATCTACGACTATTATTTTAGTACCAAAATTTATCATGTCGATCGGCCCTCCATTTAAGACATGCCGAAATCTAAAGATTTTAAGGGCATGTTCGTGTTTTTCAACTTAAGATTCCAATTTGAGCATGAATAAAGGGATTTAAGCCCTAAGATCGATTTCAATTCGCAGTTTACCTCCTTATCATAACTTAATTTTAGGAGGAAAACTGCGAATTGGGATAAATCTTAGTGCTTAACTCACTTTATTCATGCTCAAATTGGGATATTAATTTGAAATGACGAAAATACCCTTAATAATTTCATATTTTCGCATGTCTTAAACGAAAGGGTGATCGACATAATGAATTTTGGCACTAAAATAATAGTTGTGGATGAAAATTGGTACTAAAATAATAGTCGTGGTTGAAAATTGGTAGCAATTAAACATGTGGACCAAAATTATCATTTTGTTAATACTCGTGGGACCAAAATTGATATTTTTGCTCTATTTTATAATTACCTTTTAATTTGATCAATTTAGCATCATAAATTTATAAATATATTATCACATTCTCTTCTCTGTTGTAAATTTCATCTAATTAACTTTAAAATTTGAAACTAGAGTTAATGAACGATTTAGTCCCTCAATTATTAGCAAACTATCAATGTAGTCATCAATTTCTTATTCATCGATCTCCGAAATCAATTATTTTTAGTCGATTTAGTCCCTCATGCCGTCTTCCGTCGACGGCCGGAGGGACTAAATTGACTAAAAATAATTATTTTCGGGGACTAAATCGACTGTCGGATGGAGTAAATCGACTAAAAATAATTATTTTTGGGGACCAAATAGATGAAAGCAATTAAAGGACTACATTGACAGTTCGCTAATAATTGAGGGACAAATCGTTGATTAACTCTTGAAACTATTTAGTAAATTTACAATTTTAATTTTCGATTCGTGTTTTAAAATGCTCATAAACTAAATATATAACATACAATATACGTAAATGTTTAGACAACCATTCCTACTAAGATATTTTAAAAAAAAAAATAGAGCAAATTACACTTTTGGTCCTATGTTTATAGGGGGCATGTTACTTTCGGTTCATGACTTTTAAAATTAACAATTTAGTCTTTTAACTATGATTTTTTTAGCAGATTTGGTCCTTCCGGCCAAATCACCGACGAAATTTGGCCGGAAAAATATAACTATTTTTAATTATTTAATTATGGGGGCAAATTGGTCATTTCAACTCTTCCTTCTTCTTCCTTCTTGCAAAGAGTTGCAGCGACAGCCGATTGAATTACACTACCTCTAATCCCACCAATCTAACAATCGCAAGCTTTGAAAGTTGAAACATATTTAGCATTTCATCTTTCATTGAAAATCACAGTAAAAAAAAAAAAATAAAAAATTAAAATCACACGACTTCTCAGCACATATCGGAGTTGTCCTCTTCCGCCTGCCTCGCCGTCGCCGCCGCCGTTGTCGTCATGGACAACATTGAAACGGTGAAGATCTTTGCATAGTGTTTCACAGAAGGAAAAAACGGTGAAGACCTACGTGAAAACGTTTTTTTATGCTCTGGTTGACCACGTGAGAATTTCAGAACCTCTGTGATTTGAAGCTGTATAATTTCATTAATTTGTGATGATTTACCATTAAATTAACATGGGTTTGGCTGATGATTCGAAGATATGGGTTGTTGTTTCCTTCGCAAATCAGTCGGCGAGTAGGTTGAATGGAGAAGGAGGTGGTTTGAAATAACTAATTTGCACCTCTGATTAATATAGTTAAAAATGGTTTGAGTTTTTTCGGCAACATTTGGCCCGGCAGGACAAATGTGTTTAAAAATTGCACAATTACGGGACTAAATTGTTAGTTTTTTAAAGTTAAGTATTGAAATTAACATGTCCCTTATAGTCACAGGACCAAAAGTGTAATTTGTTCAAAAAAATATGCTATAAAAATATTACAGTTAACACTATATTTGTTTATGAAAAATTCCTCCACATATGATATGAAAAATTCCTCCACATATGATCAAGAAGGAACAAAATATACACATCCACCTTCAATATAATTTTTTAATCATTGTATAATATTCATAATAAATTACTTTAATCTTAATACGTCAACTATAAATATATCCGAGCATATAAGGAGATTACACTACATACTTATATAATTAATTTATATGGAAAAACATGAATATGCTATATTAGTCTTCTCTGTTTTTTTTTTTTTTTTTTTTTTTTTTTTTTTTTTTTTTAGGTTAAAACTTATTAATTAATATTTTGATTTATTATGAGGACACGAATGAAATATTGCAATTAGTCTCTCTCTTCTCTTTTTTTTTTTTATTCTTATTATGAGGAACTCCCAAATTTTATTTCATCAATTATACTCCTGATGTGACAAGTATGAATAGGACATTTTCATTTTGTGGATCTAAAAAAAAGTTGTCTACATTCAAAATTTGTGATAAGAAGTAAAAATTGGGAGTAAAATTTAAAAGTGCCAGTAGTATTTTTTTTTCCACCTCACTCTTTAATCTTTTTGTCTAATTGGAAGAAATTATTAGGTAAGCATGGGCGCATTATTCGTTTAATTACATGTGGTACGTAGGATTTGTCCACTTTTCTGTCTTTGCAGTATGAGAAAGTCAGAGTAGTTATTCTTCATTATAAGCAATAATTGAAATAATATAGTTAATTTATTTATGACACCATTATTAAGTTTGACTAAATAATTTAGGCAGAAATATTCTAATCAATATTTTAATTTATGACACCATTATTAAAACTCGTCCCTAATTGTTGGTCTTGCACACTTTTCACCCCTAAAATATCATTGACGGTTGCACTTTTCGTCTCTAAGTTAACTTCTCGTGCTCACTTTTCATCCCTAAGTTAACTTCTCGTGCTCAGTTTTTGTCTCTAATGTTTTGTTAGTAAAGCGACAAAAAGCAACATCAATGATAACTTAAGGACGAAAAGTGAGCAATATCAAAGGCATTCTACAATTATCTTATAACTTAGGTATAGGGGTGGACGTTAGTTCGGTTCGGGTGATACCCGAATTGTATTTCGGATATTCAAAATTTCGGGTGATGTTTTTGACACATCCAATATTCGAACCAAATTTAATTCGGATATGTTCGGTTCGGGTGAAATTATTTCGGATAGTTTGGATATATCCAGATATTATTTATCAATTTTGAATTTTTTAATGCTTTTATTATTTTATTATTTATATTTTTTCATATACTATCAAACTAAAAATAACACAAATACTACAGAGTAATATTAGCCAATAGACTTTTGAAATTAATATATTATTAATTATGAAATACATTAAAACTAAATATATAAATTATATTATCATATTTACAATAAGATTTCGGTTAGTTCGGTTTTCGGATCGGATGTAGATAAATTTTTAACACCCGATATCTGAATCGATTGAATATATTGGATATACTAAATTTAAAATATCTGAACCAATAACTATTTGGGTTCACCCAAAATTTAAAATTCGGTTCGAGTTTCGGGTGTTAGTTCGGATAATTCGAAGTCTTGGACAAAAGTGTAATTTTCTTTTAAAAAAAAAAAAACTATGGATCAGAGTATATTTTTCAAATATATTGACTCTATTACAATGCAGTATTTGTTGGAAATTTATATAATAATGGAGATTAATGGTTCAAATGAACTACCATGAAAGCTTAAATAATATTTCGAGTTGTGGAGTTGTAATATTATTTTTAGTTTGGTAGAAGTTAATTAAAATACTGGAGAATTTATATAGCTATATACTTGTGATATATAGCTATATGCTTGAGATATATAGCTAATTATGCTTGAGAGTATATAGCTATATGCTTGTGATATATAGCTGTGATATATATAATGCTGAGAGTATTAATGCATGTTTGATATTTCATGCGTAAGGTTGTGGGGCATTTTTGAAGCTATATGCTTCAAACTACACTTAACGTGCTTGAAATATGTTCTTCTATTTTTGAAGCTATATGCTTCAAATTACACTTAAAATGCTTGATATATGTAGTTGTATGCTTGAGATTATTGAACTACATATATGAATATTATTTATATTTATCCTTTGCATGTTTCCATGCGTAAAGAATATATAAATATATATATATATATATGCATATAATTTTGCATACAGTTACTGGCTCAATATATATTAATTTCTCCAGAGTGATAGATATCAATCAGGATATGTCTTATCTTATGGAAGTTGAGTTTTAAATCACAGCAACTTCCATGTAACTTCTCCAAACAGATATATTTTTCATCTATAAATATATTGGAGAAACATCTTAAAGTGACAGGCAATTTACATGCATATTACAAGCAATTATTTTGCAGGAAACCAAGATACTTCACAGGCTTACATCTCTACAGGAATCTCAAACAAAGCAACTTGAGAATTTCATTCATCTTCTTGTATCCCATAAGATTAAATCTTGAATCTCGTTGCTTTTATAGAGGGAGATTTAAAGCTTATAGGAAAGTGATTACACGCATGAAGATATCAAATGATCCAGTTTTTGTTCCATTTGTATTCTGTATTATTGTTGTATCGCAATTTATTACAGATTACAAGCCCTTTTTCCAACAGTATTTGTTCATAACTATTTTCTCAATCTATTGAAGCCAAAGAGTCAATATCGCTTCCACTGAGACTCGATCCCGCAAGCTTCTTATAAGGGAACAACTTGGTCATGTATTCCATTTTTTTTATTATTATTAGTGAAATTGTAATTAAATTTTACATTTTAAATTAATGCAATTAAATTGGAATAATTTTACTATCAAACAATGTTAATAGTATTTAAGAAACGAATGATTGTTGATGAATACTTATTTGTGCATGACAAAAAACTAAATTTTACACCCAAAAGAAAAAGAATATTGTAATCCAGGCGTCCACCTATTCACCAACGAACGTGGCGGTGAACTGCACCGACTATAAAATAGATATTATAAAAATTGAAGTACGTACTTTATTATATTTTTGTTCGAAGCTTATTATTAATATAATTAAAAAAAACAAACAAACAACAAAAAAAGCAACGAAAGGTTAAGATTCATTGTTTATTTATTTACTTAAAATAACGGAAATAAAAATAATTAAAATGGAATGGTGATGTCATCCACCATGCTCAAATGCTTATTAATTTATATTATGGTTTTTATATATTATCTTGCAAATATATAGCTCATACTCTGACTTTCAGTTTGCTCCATATTGTCAAATACAGTAAATAAAATTTAAATTACTTGTGAATGAATATGAACCACTCCGTCGTCGACGATTTAACTAATATTCAAAAAATTTTTCATTTATATTATTCTTCCTTAATATCTAAGAATTAAGAAAGGAAGATCCATCTAAGCCAACACCAAACTTATGGTAGTTTTTATATTTACTCATTTATGATTTATTTATCCTAACTTAATTTTTCTAGATTAACATGATTAGTTTTTATACTTGATGTATGATATGTATTTTATTATTATTGATGTAGTTATCAAGTTAAGAGTTAACAAATATATCATCGTATAAAATAGAAAGTAAAGGAGAGAAGAGAGAATATATTGTGTTCTTTGCAATGTTAAGCATAAATAAAGCAGCGTTGATAAAATGTATTTATTTTTTAAAAGAATAAAGTAGAAAACTAATTAAATTAGATAAATTAAGACAATTTTAGAAGTAATCACAGAGTCTAGTTTCGCAGTATGGATGGCCAACATCTGTCGCAATCTTTTAATCATCAAAATCTTGGACTCGATTTTGCCTCTCTAATCAGATCTAATTATGTGAACTCAGCTCTTATATTCAATATGCAGGGATCTCAACGATGCACTATGCTTACTCTACCTTCCTGTGGGTCACACATCAGTTCGCAATCATCAATTGAAAGCGTCAAGCAATTCTTATCATCTTTTTCCCTCATATAGCTTTCTTTAGTTTGAGCAAAATTATAAATCAGGTTCATACCTATATTTAGAAGTGACGTATTTGTTAGTAATTTGTTAATCTTGAAAGAATTTATGATTTCATTACAATTGCACTGTCTTGAAGAAATTACTCTTAACGGCAAGTGTTCCTTTTAACATGATATATTATCCTTCCTATCCTCAATAGTCTGTCTTGATTTCTAAGCGATCAAAGCACAAAAAATATAATTGGTGATATACATTTGACATTACTATGCCTGAAGTTGAAATGAATGGAGAGAAACTAACCAGGAAAGGGAAATGAGTGACCATTCATTGTTGGAAATAATATCACATTACAAAAACAAGAAGCTAATCTGTATTATATACAAGGAGCAGTTATAAAACTAACTCCTGGGGTGTTGAAGGACCTGAGATTCTCTTTCGTATGCTTACTGCTAACAGCCTTCATTTTGTTCCTCTGGTTTGTCACCTCATGCTCTAAATACCCCCCGTAAACTAGAGCATGCATGTCATGTATGCCCAGTTTAGACAAGAATAGCTGAAAGGATGATGTGGGCAATGCTTTGGTGAAACCATCCGCAATCTGTGCAGAGGAGGATACTGAAAGGAGTTTGATGATTCCTTGGCTCACTCTTTCTCAGACTATGTGACAATCTATGTCAATGTGTTTCGTCCGTTCGTGGAAGACGTGGTTTTCGGCTATGGCAATGGCGGATTTATTATCACAGAACACTGCTACTGGCTTTGGCAACTGAATCTGTAAGTCATGTAAAAGAAGAGATTATCCATTGGACTTCGCATACAGTAGGAGGCTAGTGCTCGATATTCAGCCTCAGATGATGAACGCGAAACGGTGGCTTGTTTCTTCGATTTCCACGAGATCAAGGCTGATCCCAGGAAGATGCAGAACCCATTTACAGACTTTCGGGTTACTGGACAAGATGCCCAGTCAGAATCGGAGAAAACGTTGAGCTACAAAGTGTCATTCTTCCGGTAGAACAAGCCTTGGCCAGGAGCTTTCTTGATATATCTGAGTACTCGATGGCTGCAGCTAAGTGCTCATCCATAGGGGCATCGACATATTGGCTGAGCTGCTGTACTGCATATGAAATGTCAGGGCGTGTTGCAGTTAAATATAGTAGCCTCCCAATCAATCGCCTATAGCCAGGTATGTCGTTGAGAATGGTTCCCCATCTTTACTCAGTTGGTGACCAAGGAACCATGGGTGTGTTCACTGGTTTGCAGTTGATGAACCCTGATTCATTTAAGATATCCAAGGCGTATTTGCGTTGGCAGAGACTTAAGCCAGTATCACTCATATTGGCTTCAACTCCCAGAAAGTATCCAGGCTTCCTAAGTCCTTTATCTTGAATGCAGTGTCAAGAAATGTTTTGAGTTCTGTTATTAGGTGTAAGCTGGGGCTGGACACGAGAATGTCGTCAACATATATGAGGATTGCTACGAACGATGATCCAGAACCTTTGGTATACAGTGAAGGATCGAATTTTGATTGAACATACCCTTTTCCAATCAAAGCAGAGCTCAACTTTGCGTTCCACTGTCGGCTGGCTTGCTTCAAGCCATAGAGGGATCTCAAGAGCTTGCACACTTGCCCTGGTTTGTCACCTTAGAAGCCAGGTGGTAGAACCATGTACACCTCTTCGTTTAAATCCCGATGTAGGAAGGCGTTATTGATGTCTAGTTGATGAATATGCCAAGCACGGGAGGAAGCTATAGCCATGAAGGTGCGTATGGTGGTAATCCTAGCAACCGGTGAGAATGTTTCGATGTAATCGATACCAAGCTGTTGGGTGTATCCTTTTGCAACCAAACGTGCCTTGCAACGTTCTACCGAGCCATCAGCTTTAAGCTTCACTTTGAATACCCATTTACACCCAATTGGTGTCTTTCCGGGAGGCAGATCAACCAAAGCCCAAGTGTTGTTATCTTGTAAGGCCTTAATTTCAACTGTCATTGCATCCTTCCAACAGTCATGCTTTACGGCTTGGTTGTAAGTTCTAGGCTCAACAATGTTAGTAACAGCCATTGAGAATAGCATATGAGGTTCAGATAAGTGATCATATGAGATAACTTTTGATAGTAGATGGGGAGATGAACCTTTATGTATGGCAGCCTCACAGAAGTAGTCTTGCAGTCTGCTGGGAAGGTGGCGATTTCGACTAGATCGTCTAGGCTGAGCCGGTGGGGTATTACATGATTGGGAGGAAATCTCTTGGGGATTATTGTTGGCAATGTTTGACTGATCATTTGAACTGCCTTGCGAGTGTAGAGTGTTATGATCTGGCTCATTTATTTGTGGCATCGGCTCATCAGCAATATATGATTCATCAATGGGAGGATGTTCCCTCTGAATTTCCAGTGTATCAATGGGAGGATGTTCCTTCTGAATTTCCAGTGTATCTGTTTCTGATTCAAAGCATACAGGAATGTTGGGAAGGGATGGCTCAGAGCCTCTCCTGCACTCGATTTTTGATATGCTCTTTTGACATAGGGAATTCAGCTTCATAAAAAGTAACATCCCTCGATATGAAACAGGAGCCATCTTCCAGATCATACATGTGTATCCCTTTATGCCGGCTGGAACTCCAATGAAAATGCACCTTCTAGCTCGAGGTGCTATTTTATGTCTGCCATGTGGGAGGGTTGCTGCATAACACAAACATCCAAACACTTTGAGGCTGATAATGTCTGGACTATCACCATACAGTTTTCGGTAAGGACTAGACCACTCAATTATTGGAGAAGGCAGCCGGTTGATGATGAAAACTGCATGCAGGACACAGTGCCCCCAAAAACTTAATGGAAGGTGTGCCTGAAATCTGAGAGACCTCGCCACATTAAGTATGTGCTGATGCTTACGCTCTACAATGGCATTTTGTTGCGGAGTATTATACGCATGATCGTTGGTGAGTGATGCCATTACTTGAAAAGAATTCATCCATTTTGAACTCGGGGCCATTGTCACTGCGAAACACTTTGATTAAAACACCAAACTGACGTGAGCACATATGCAATGAATTGTTTGATAAATTGTCTAGTTTCAGATTTACATTTCATCAAATGTACCCAAGTAAATCTTGAAATCATCTACTATAGTTAAGAAGTAGTATTCTCCTCTTAAGGAACAAATTGGGAAAGGTCCCCATATATCAACATGAACTAGATCAAAACTAGCTTTTGAATGTGTAACACTTGAGGGGAATGGGGATCTTTTATGTCTTGCTAGATGACATATATCCACAAGCCATGCCTTCTTATTTGATACATCAATGCCCCTGAATAGATGTAGCTTATTTGTGGGGAAGTGTCCAAGTCTTTGATGCCAGGTTTCCATACTAGTACTCTGCATGAACATAGCCATTTTTCAGTCATTCTTGGTGGTTCTGTCAAGAAATATAACCCCCTTCTCCTCTCTAGCTATACCAGCTGTCAATCCATGATCCTTCTGAATTAAGCATTGTCCAGACAAGAATATTAGTTTGCAGGCTGTGTCATGAAGTAATTTACTCACAGAGATTATATTTGAACTTGAATGAGGGGAATGTGCAGTGCTTCCTTCTAGCCACAGAATTCATTTATTATTCTTCACTCAACCTAATATGATCAACAAATAACACCACTGTCCAGTAGGTAAGATTTCCTTAAATTCCACCCGCAGATTGACAATTAGTAATGAAAATCCATGGAAACAGCACAAATGAATTAGTGGCTCTCCCGAATCCAAAATCCATGTGGAAGAACACAGTGATAGAGAATTAATATATGTTCCAGGATACTTGCTTCATCATTGGTGTGCTCATCAAACTTTGGAGTTAGGGAAACTGCCGCAGCATTTGTAGAATAAATGCCATTGGAGGTGGCTGGTTTGTCTGGTTCTGAATCATAGCAAGGATCTTATGCAATTGTTCATTAGAAATTCCAGATCCATTGAGTTATTCATGGCCGCAGCAGTAGCCGTGTTTTCCCTTTGATTTGTATCCCGGTACCCATCCGGGAGGGTAGCCATGCTTCTTATAGCATTTGTCAATTGTGTGGCCAGACATGTCACAATAGGTGTGCACTTTGCCTTAGTTGGATTTGATCTTGCCATTGTAGGAGTTTAGTGCAGCTGATACATTTTCATCACATGTGGATCCTTGTATTGCATTTGAGTGATTAATCTCCAGGCTCCCCTAAGTTCAAGTTGGTTAAAACTAATCTGTCTCTCCAATTTCTTGCCCCATTACAAATATTTTATACACCTCTGGCAATGGATCCAACACAAGAACATTTGATTTCAAATTGTTATAATCTCATTTAGGCCTTGTAGGAATCGGATTACCTGATCCGTATCTCTATCTTTTCTGATTTGATCGGCTAAGTCACATGAGCACCTTGGATTGCACTTGCATAATGGGATTGGCCTTAGCGTGTTCATCTCCTCAAAGAGTTCTGCATTTTGTGTAGTACTCACTAACAGATAATGCACCTTAGTTTTCAAGCTATAGATCTCACTCTGTAGGATCGAAATACGCTGAGCATCCTGTTGTGAAAACCGTTTCCTAAGATCTTCCCATACATCTTGCTCCTGTCAAAGTGCATCACACCTTTGAGCAATAGATGGAAGTACAGATTTGAAGATCCAAGAACAAATTATTAGATTGCAGCGCCTCCATGCTCCGTACTGCAATTTGATCTCTGCTTGGCTGTGGTGGTGTGGTTCCATCCAATCAACGACCACTTGTTCTTGACTTCTAACCAATCCGCATGGATATGGCCCAAGTTCCCCGTAGTTTGAGCTTCCAGTTAGAGGCGGACTTACGAGGATCGCATTCGGATTTTCATTGGAACTGATGATGAGAGACTCTCTAGTTCCTCTGTGATGTAAGTTCTTTGCTGTTGAGCGAACAAGTTCCTCTGCGGAACTGTCTGTGGAGCTGCTTGTGGAGTCGGTGTGAACTGGAGTGGAACCTGGAGATCGCGTATTTGGCGTCGCGGCGTGTGCTGCTCGACCTGAGTTCCGGCGCGGAGACGGCGCCGGCATAGGTCTAAATTGCCTATCTGATCCATATTCGACATTACATGCCTGAAGTGAAATGAATGAGAGTAACTACAGGAAAGGAGAATGAGTTGACCTTCCATTATTGAATAATTCTCCACAGTTACGAAACAAGAAGCTAAATCTGTTTATATTAAAACGGTAGCAGTTATGAACTAACTCCTTGAGTGTGAAGGACCTAGTTCTCTCCGTATGCTTACCTGCTAACAGCCTTTGGCATTTTGTTCCTCTTGGTTTGTCACCTCATGCTCTAATATTATTTCTCTTTTTTTTCCTGTAATAATTTAGCTTAGTTTACTACTTAAGCTTTGATTTTCTTATGATTAGGAAACATCAAGAAACACTAAGTTCTTGCACAGTCCACGCTAGCAAAGAAAATAACAAAACGATAAGAGCTCCATTTTCCCTTAGTTTAAAGTGTATAAGATGCAGAAAATCAAACATTTCTTCAGGCAAAAGCCACAGTAATTGCTAAATCAAATCAAACCAAACCTGAAGCATTAAGGCTTCACTTGCTATCTTTTCTCTCAGGATTCTTCTATTGATGTTTTTCTTTAAAACATTATATCAAACTTAATTTGTGAAAACATGTCATCAATGGCAACAAAATACAGGATTGAGCTGAAATGAAAACTTAGAGAACATAGTTAGAAAGTTAAATATTCATTAAACTTTTTTTACAATAAAAAAGCTACCAATCCTCATGAACGATCTTCTAAGTGATTGATGGCAAAAAGTAGCATAAACATTAGTTAGGAAAGTATAAATGTTAATAACATTCTTTACAAAAGACAGGTTCAAATCCCATCGCATGAACATCTTCCATACCGGCGTGTTGATGGCAAGAAACACGTAGCATACATAGTTAGAAGTTAAGATGGTTCATAACTTTCTTATACAAAAAAAGCTACACCAGCCCATCATAAACATCTATACTGTTTATGGACAAAAATACTAGTACATACTTAGTTAGAACAGTTAAATGTCCGGATAATATTTACTACACAAGAAAACTGACACACCCTAATCATGATTAAAAGCCTAAACTTGTTCAGCTTTTGGTCATGCTTTCATTCCGGTCATGCAAGTACTTAATGTATCCAAGCCTACTCTCATCATCCGACAATCCAAGAAAGATAGGCATCCTTGTTTTGAGGGATCTTCAGATCATCGTGCAAGACGAAACGCAAAGAGCAACTCGGGCGCCATGGCGGCTCGCAAAGCGCGGCCAAACTACACACTTTTGCCAAAGTTCTTCAACACCATATACTTTGTTGTTACTAGCATTCAGCTTGAATTCGTATCACCCATTCATGTTCTGGCTCATTTCATCCATGTCGTTCGATCATTGAAGCTATTCCAGTTTCTTGTGTTGAAGTCATTCCATCTCATTAATTTGTTGGCACGTCAAGTCACGATGCATTTGTTGGGATTGTGGCAGCCTCTTTTTTAGTAGAAGTATTTGCACTCTTATTACTTTATGATGAATCACCCTCAAAAGCCATCTTACCTCTTCTTATGTCATCCCTCTCACATGTGTCACTTGGAGTGATATTAGTAGATGTAGGAGTAGGGGTGGGACTAGACTCTCTCACATACATCATCCCATGATGCTCCCCCATAGTAATTGTCATCACCATTATTAAGATTCATGTCATCAAGAGAAACAAGCTCATCATTCCTATGAGGTGGAGAAGGAACATATACTTCTTGTTCATGTGAAGAATTGGGCTACTGGACTAAACTTGTACTTCCTTGGGCATATGATCCAAAGATTTTGATCCATTCTATTTTCAAGGCTCCGAGCTCAATCCCTTCATCTCGAAATGAATCAAATTTGGAATTTTCCTATAAAACAAAACACAAATTTTTTAATATAGATATATCTAACTATTTAAAACTAAAGTAAGTCAAATTAAAAGATAACTAACCTTAATTTTCATAACCCACCATTCATCGTTAGCACTTATAGTCCCTTTCACATGATCTCATCTAGTCCCGTCTCTTTTGCTTTCAATTGTTTCCCTAAAGCTCCATCTATTTCTCATCCAATCCACCTTATTTCTTAGTTTATTTTTATCCCATGCCCAACTTACTTTGGTTGTTGAACTCTAATTCAATCTTTTTCCATATCAACCTTTAGAGGTAACTCCACCTTTTTTTCCCTTACTCTTTTCAACATATTGAATACAGAGGTCACAGAGTATGTAAAGTAATTCTTTCGACCAATTAATCCTCTACTTCTGATTTTCATCTTTGTTGTCATTTCTACTTCCTTGACTTGCATCTATATTTCTCTTTTGAGTTGGCGACATCTAAACATGAAAATATGAATGCAAAGTAGTGTTTTAGATTAGTAGAATTGCTAATTAACAGAAGTACTAAATAAAAGGTTTCCTGAAAAAAAAAGTAAATTAATACACATACAATTAAGTAATGCTGTATTTTTATTTTTTCCTTTTTAACCAATAAATTGGGTGGATATGCAACACAAAGAATAAATTGGGTACAGTTTGCCAAAAAAACATCAAGAATAAATCACAGAATGATGTGCTGAAATTGGGAGAGACATGTGAAGGCCTGGGTGATTCTTTCCCTTGGCCAATGGGAAACCATAACTGCAAAATCATATGTAAGACAAAAGCCACAAATATCTCTCTTCTGCACCTCAACTTGGGAAGGAAGTTTGTTTCTAAAGCTTGAAGTGCTAAAACCTAACATACACTTACATTGCCACACAGATAAAGAAAACGATCGCAGAGCACTATATGCTATAGTGCACGCAACAATGACACACCAATTGATTGAGAGAATGCAAGCAACACAAACAGACTAAGATTAGTACATATATAATATTCTAAGACACTCCCCAGCTAAGAAATTCCAAAAGAATGGGATTTCAAAAGAAACATTGCATAAACATACAACAAAGTCGCAGAGATTCAAAACACAACGATTCAAAGCATCGTAAATATACAACAAAGTCGCAGGATTGAAAACACAAAAATATCACATTCATGTAGGAAACAAAAATGATAACACCTGGAAAAAAAAAATCGCACCTCAGAAAACTAACTCACAGAAACCCTAAGTTGAAGATACGATCCACCAACCTTTGCCGGAGATAGAGGTATGCAGAATAGCCTGTGAGCAATTTGTGGCCTGAGATGAGTAGCCCACTTTGGACATAATTCCCACACTGTGGCCACCAAGGTTCAAACCTTGGTCTCTTCTCCCAAATACTGCCCACTGAACCATTCAGCTAAGCCCATGCAAGCAACCTATTCTAATATTATAAAATCGTGTAATGCAATTCCTAATAGAATATATTGTTTTCCGACTTTCATATTCGTACTATAATTCTACATTAAAATTCTTATTCGTAATACAATAAGAAAATCTATATCTATCTATATATCTATCTATATATCTATATATAATTAAAAGTAAAACCATCCTTCTAGCATGTTCCCGCCCAAACTCATTGTATTTGTCAAATTATTTAATTATGGTAAACTTTGGAATAATTAATGATGATAATAGAAATCCTAGAAGAATATAGAATACAAGAATATTTAATTATGGTTATATTATTATTGTGCCTCACGATCATTATATATTAAAAGATCTTCACAGAAAAACAATAATAATATAATAATAAAATAAATGGAAATAATA
>VALG01011833.1:139277-161990 GCA_009835305.1 Ipomoea purpurea
CAATTTATCATCACCCCTTTGCGTCGACTTACGGTTTCTGGCCTCACCTTCCAGGATACGTTATGTGGTCCAACTGGTTCGCCGCTTGATTCTTTTGACGGAAAGGATAATTAGCGACATTGAATCTTTTATGGAATCAACAATTAAAAGTATATATTTTTAATGGGAAATTGCTTATTCGACACCCTTCTTTTTACTATTTTTTTTTTTTTTTTTTTTTTTTTTTTTTTCATTTGCATCACCTACGTATTCATAGGTGTGTTAACTACAAAATGTGCTATTTACACCACATTATTAATGTGATCAAAATACTAATATTATATATATAATATATAATATATTTTATATATATATATATAATATATAATATATATATAATATATATTTTTTTACAATTAAATTATTAATTAAAAAAAAAAACACTTTAGCGTCACCTTCTCCGGTGGAGAAGCAACTACCTTCTCACCGTGAAAGGCAACTGCCTGCCTTCTCCGTGAGAGGCAGGGGCCCAGTGCGTCCCTTCTCACCGGATAAGGCCAACCCACTGGGCCTGCCCTCTTACCGGGGAGAAGGTGACCGGGAGTTTTTTTCTTTTTTTTTTTAATGAAATTAAATTTTGAATAATTAATTGATTATTTAAATAATCCTAATAAATGTGGTTTGAATAACGGGGTTGTAAATAGCATTTTGAACTCATTACGGCTATTTGCACCACCTATGTTATTTATTATAAAATTTTCACCTTTTTAGATTTTCAATGTACTTTATACCCCAATTTAGCAAAGGGCGTTCAAAAGGGCAACACCCATTTTAAATGTTAAGACTATATTATTGAGTCTCGAATGTATATTATTGATATATATATAAAGTATAATATATTTTTAGTATTTAAATAATGTAATTCAATACATACAATAATTGTGTCTTATTTTAATATATTAAAGTATATTTATATATGGTATATACAATTGTATAGACCATATTCATAGAAGAATGATTGATAATTAATTATCTAACCCACTAATTAAAATTAAATGTTAAAACGCTGCGCCATCGCCGTGAATGTCCGAAGGGAAACAGTGCTACCTGGTTCATATGTCATTGCTTGGCTATTCTTTTGATTCAAGTCATTTTGTTGTATTTGATGAGATTTTGACATGGCACGTTTTGGACCTTGAATTGAGCTTGGTGCTGAAAATCTCCGAAGGAATTATTTGTATAGGTTGTGTATCCGCCGGCGGAATAGGCGCGCAGTGGCTACCCGTCGCCCCACCCGCGGGAAACGTGTGGCTTTGTGGATTTGTACCCCAGCGGTGGGAACTACGGTAGGGTCCACCGTGGGCTCACACCACGGGTACATATGTTGGCCTTGGCCCGAGGATTTGCCCTTCCCCCGGATTCTTATGACTCGTATTGGGTCTTTTGACTTCCGATGATTCTTTGTGAAACTATTAAGCGTCTTCTTTGATATTTCGTATGTCTAGAACTATATGGTAGGAATCCATGTATTTTGGTGTCTTGAATCGTGCTAAGTGTTCAACATTGTGATTCGTTGAACCGGGATGAGTCTGGTGTTCTTCGGAACTATGTTTGTTTACCCGTTTGATAAGCCATGCAGTTCGGTGTTTAAATGCTAGCTGTGTGTTGTTTGTCCTTGCCTATTGGGATGAGGACTTGTGTTAATCACGTTGTTGTTGGAAACTTATGATCCATTCCTGATTGATTATGGCTTCATATCTTCGTTGCTGATCCGTTGATAATTCTTTTGTGTATCTGTGTGTGGCTGTACCTGGATTGCACGATAGGTTACTGACACTAGTTCACCAAGGTGACGACAGTGGTCTCGTGGTGGACATGCGTGATTATGCGAGTTTGTGACCTGAGTGATGGCGTTCACGTATGTTTCTTGGATGCGTGTGTCTTCCATGTTGTGAATCGGGTACCCTCGTTACTATGAATCGGTGGCGCTTGTGTGGTCGTTGGTGGGGGACGACGGCCCGCAGGAGCGGAAAAGTTGCGACTTGGTTGTACAGGCTGTCCTGGATTGTAATGGTTGAAATAACATAAGGTTGGGGAACCATAAGTTTGGAACCAGGCTAAGGAAGACATATCAATTCATGAGGGTGGATGTCACGAAAAAGCTTGGTCTATGCCGTTGTCGTGTATTTCTCTTATTGGACATGTGATGTCACAAGAGACATGCTGTTGTCATTAGTTGTGTCCTTACTCTCTTGTGTTATTCATGTCGGGTGTTAATCTACTGTGTGGTATGTAAGATTATACCTTGACCGTTTCTTGGGAGTCGTTATTACTTCTTGCGGTCTTGCGGATGTGTGTCCCGTATTCTGTTGTAGAGTACATAGAGTTTGGCTGTCTGACTTCTGCTGTTGGTTTCGAACTTTATTATCATATTATTATATTATATATATATATTACCTATATATATATATATATTATATAATATATATATATAATATATATATATATTATATAGCGCTCAATATGCCGGCGCGGGTCTTAGCCTGCGGCGAATTTCAAAATACACCAATATGTCTAACAATATGCCCAACAGTGTAAATAAAAAACACTACCACAAGAAATGCAATAAAACATCACAAAATACACAACAGACTCAAAAAAAATACCACCATATAACTCACCATCCACCAATGGGTGTATTTTCCCAACAGGTATGTTTGTTTTTATCTCACACACTACATGGTGGTGTGTTTGGTGATGCAGGACTCTGTTTACTCTGTTTTGATATGGTGTATTTCCTAACGTGATGGTGCATATTTGTTGAAACTATTGGTGTTGCCGCACCGCTAAGAAAATAGCCGCACCGTAAGACACTGCCGCACCTGAACACCCGCATATATATAATATATATAATATTAATATATATTATATATATATATATATACATTATATATATATAGTATATATATATATATATATATTATATATATTATATCTCCGTTTCGCAAATGATTGCATACATATATCCCTTCTATGTATGATATTTCACATTGTATTGGTGGGTACCAGATTATCGCTGAACCGGGCCCGTCGTGCCCCATATTTATGCTATTTCCTTTTAGGTTGCTGAGTGCCGCTAGAAAACTGCTAGCTTAGATCCCTTTATTTTCGAGACGTTGGTTGGCCTGTGCTGCCGATGTTAGACATTAGTTTTCCTATCTTTGAATGATTTTAGATTGTGGATTTATGCAGATGTTTTCGCCTGTGCGTTCACCTTTGGGTGGGCGTGGCATAACAACCCTTTATTTCCTATATATATATTCCTTATTTAGTCTCCGCTGTGTATGTTGTTATTGGCTAGTTATCTGCATGTTTAAGGTTTAATTTAGCATGGAAATTAGGGGGTGTTACATCAATGAAGTCCCAAGATAATCTATCGTATGCTTTTTCTAGATCTACCTTCATCATCATCCAACCTGTATTTTCTTTCTTGTTTCTCATTGAGTTTAAGACCTCTTGGTAGATAAGGATATTATCTGAAATCCGCCTACCCGGGATGTAACGCTCGTTTGATGTTTGACACTAGCTTCCTCGAAATCCCCTTGATTCGTATAGTTCATAATCTTCTTATCAGTTTATATGACACATTGCACAGCCCTATATGCCTAAACTGCTTGACATTTTCCGATGTGGGCACCTTTGGGATCAAAGCCAGTAACGTGTCATTGCACACCAGGTGAAGAAGTCATTCTTCGAAGAACCTCTTAACAAATCTTACTAGACTGACGCCAATAGTGTCCCAAGCTTTTTGATAGAAGCGGCAGTGAACCCTTCAGGCCCGGGTGCTTTGCATGGCGCCATCTCGAATATGGCACTCTGTCCTCCTCAACTTTAATAGGTAACATAGATCTCTTGCCAATCAGTCACAGATATAGTCGGGAAATCACCCATGATGAAGAGCTGCGGAAGGGTGGAAAGTTTTCTCCCGCAAACAGATTCAAGAAATAGGACCACACATGGTTCTTTAATGATTCTTCATCCGATAAAATTCTACCTTCCTCATCTTTAAGGGAGCTGATTTTCAGTTTGTCCCTCTTGACGGAAGTTGCTGTATGGTAGAAGCGTGTGTTGCGATCTCCAGAAGTAAACCATTCCTCCCTTGAACGTTGATACCACGAAAGCTCCTCTTGGTGCAAGGTTTCCTCTAGCTCTTTTCTCAATATACGTTCTAGTCTAAGTAAGTTCCGATCTTGCATTAACACCTAGTTTGCATTGGATACCCCTGAGCCTAGCTAGTAACCGATTTTTCCTCTGAAAAATATTACCGAAAGTGTCTCTATTCCAGGAGGTTAGGCTGCTGCCAAACTTTTTTTGTTTAGTTCCAGGTCCCAATCATTCTCCCAAGAAGCTTTTACTAATGCTTTGAAGTTTGCATGAGTTGCCCAGACCATATTGAATCTAAAGCTTCTTCTTGAGGGGCCATAAAGTGGATGGTGAGTTTTAAACAACAGTGGTGAATGGTCTGATCCAATCATAGGAAGGTGATGAATTGCAGCGTCAGAAAACAAACTTCCATTCTATGTTGCTGAGAGCGCGATCTAATCGAGTTGCTTTAAAAGAAGGCGTGTCAACGTCTCATCCAAGTAAATTGTGATCCTATAAAACCCAGATCCACTAGACCTTCCCTAAAAATCCATTCATTAAAATGGGAGCATCTAAATAGTGAAAAGGTTTCTGTGTTGTAACTTCGTCCAACAAGTAATTGAATTGAAGTCGCCTACTGTCATCCAGGGTCCTTGTGGATAAAAAAAAAATGACCAGATAGCTCTACGAACAGCCTCCTCCTTAGGCTACGATCTGGACTCCCGTATACCACAGACATTAACCACGGCTCATCTCCCGATTCAGAAACCTGCAAAGAGATAAATTGAGGATGAGTGTATAGTATTTCAATATTCACAGTATTCTTCCATAGAATCCAAATACCCCCAAGAATCCTACGACCTCTACCTAACCCACTCATCAAAGTCGAACTTTGACATATAACATTTGCTTGACAGCCCGAGACTTTTGGTTCCAAAAGACAGACAAGCGAAGGATTGTGCAAGGAAATAAAATGCTTAAGGGCGCGCCTAAACGAATTCGAGGCCGCCCCTTGATAGTTCCAAATTAAACTAATCATTAAAGCTGCAAAAAGAAAACACAAATGCGTCAAATGCGTTGGCTAATGGCCGGCTCCAAGTCACCCTGGTCAGAACGGCCAATATACTCCTGCATGACAATATCCGGGGGATCACCCAAGGCAGGTGCTGCCAATGGAATGTCCAGTGGGACGTGTTCAAGACTATTCTCAAATTTGGCCTATGTAGGGCCATCAGCCTAATTATCTTCATGGTACACCGTGGTGGTCGAGGTGACTCCCGCTCTATTTCCCCGGACTATAGTGTGTTTCGTTACAGCTGCCGCTCGGTTAGATTGCCCTCCCTTTCCCACACGGCCTCCCAAGGCTCCACGGTTTGGTGGTGGAGCTTGTGCCAGAGGTGGTGGTTGGTACACCGCCCTCTGAACCCCTTCTGGAGGCCTCCGTTTAAACCTCTGTTGTCCCCCCTCGGAAATTTGTTCTAATTCTAGGGAGGTTGACGGCTTGTTGAAACTCTGGGTCCTAATCTGATCCCCACAGCCCCCTTCCATCGCTTCATCCTCAAGATTCTGTAACGCGGCAAAGCGAGAAGGAGAAACCAAGTGCTCCAGAGCTACATTTGCATTGACCGGTATCGCCTGATGTCTTGATCTACCCGCCTCGTTCCGAGGCTGAATGGGACCTCTATTCCGAGATGTCGTTTTTATTTCAAAGGTTAATGGATAAAAACCTCTTAATGATGCTTTCAAAGTATTTATAACTATACTTTTATGTATTTTTTTGAGCTTTATAATAAGTTACGAATTGTAAAGATTATTTAACTTGATTAATTAATTGCATGAAATATATTTTGTGACTCAGTTATTGAAAAAAACAAATTAAAAGATAATTTTTTTTATGGATCATTTAGTCAATGTAACTTAGAAGTTTTTGAAACATATAAAAGCGCAGCACACAGTGATGTTGAAACTAACGTTGTAATGCAGTTCGGGCAAACAACCCTAATCTGCGAGGCACTTCTCAATTTGAGAACTTGCCTAAATCCACTAAAAGCTCAATATTTAAAGTACACTGTTTAGAACCTGAGATTATACAATAGAATGATCTTTCCTACCAAACTATTGAAACCTAAACACATGTACTACTTTCTAGGGGAATTTAGTATCCTATTCTCAAAGACTCTCGTACCTCACAAGATTAATGTTGAATGCTTGAATTCTACAATAAAGGACAACCCCTATTTATAGTAGCTACTCCTAACAGATTCGTGAAAAACAAAGCTATTCCTAATCAGAGTAGAACTAGAAAAACTTCAATAACAATTCCCTTTAGAACTAGTATTCTACAATTACTACTCCTCTTGGGCTTGGTATTCCTTTATAGAGTTGGAATTCTTTTTGCACATAACTTTGACAAAACACTTTGAGTCAACAGTTTTGATTATGTGTTATCATATTCAAATTACTCTAGACAAATTTGAAATTGATCAAGCTAAAAGAAAAATTATTTATAAATATCATATCAATATAGAAGATGTATGACTTATAATGTGTTTTCTATTCCAACCATTTTTATCCAATTAATTATGTTTCATATTTTGTTATGAATAATTTTTATCGCGTTTTTGAAATATTTTAATTTTTAGTTCCAATCAAAAAGACTTTTAGCTCTGCCCATATATGTTTGTAAGTTTTGTTTAAATTTGTATTAATAATTAATTTATTAGTTATTTATGGTAACAATATTATTGTTTGTAAGCTTATATGATTTTAAATTGTTTATTTCTTTTTATAAACTGTATTCATTTATTTATGAAGGCATTGATGATGTAGTTATTGATTATTTTATATTGAAAAAACACACAAATAAATTATTTCATGATTATTGTTGTGTATGTAAAATTTTTAAAAACTTGTGAATCTTATTTGAAGTTATTTGATATTAATATTTTTTTCTTATGTAATTTAAATTTTAGGTATAAAAATATATATTAACTTTAGGTAGAGACTCACTATAAGAAAAATCGCGAATCGCGACAGAAAATATTTCGTCGCCATTTAGCTATCGAAATTGCGACCGAATACATTCCATTGCAAAATGGCGATGGAAAAGGCAACGGAATTAAATTCCGTCACGAATCTTGGTGCAAAGATAAATAAAGCCCGCGAAATATTGGTAGCAAAATATTCACGACCAAATTTACAACGGAACTAATCTTCGTCGCCCATTTTGCGACGAAAAAGGCGACCGATGTTCGTTCCGTCGCAATATCGCGACGGAAATTGTGACCGACTTGTTTCCATCGTTAAATGAATTAAGTTTTGATATATGGACTCAATATTGCGGCGAAAATTGCGACCGTCTGGATTCCGTCGCAATATTTTTGTTAAATTTTATTTTTTCTTCTAACTTAAACAGTGACGTTTTTAATATTAAATTAAAATTCAATTAAAAGTTAAAACAAAAACACATACTAACGCAGTCTGCCAACCCTAGTCTCTCACTCTTTATGAGTCTCTCATTCAATTAAAACAACAAGTGAACATCCAACACCGACTGTCGCTGCAAATTATTTGTGCATCCGTATGAACCATGCATTGGTGCATAAAGATGCAAAAACGACGTCGTTTTGCATCAAAAACGTGCGTCCTACTTTAAAAAAAATCAGTTTTGATTCCCAACAACAACATTATGTTGTTCATTTTTTAGTTCATTCATTACTGAATTTTTAGTTATGAAATTATGGATGTGTAGGTATGAAATTCTGGATTTATAGGTATGAAATTATGGATGTGTAATTATGCATGGTGTAGTTATGCAATTCTGGATTTTATAATTATGCAATTCTGGATGTATAGTTATGAAGTTATGGATGTGACAGTTATGCAATTCTGGATTATAGTTATGAAATTATGGATGTGTAGTTATGTAATTCTAAATGAAAAATAGTTATGAAATTATGGATGTGTAGTTATGCAATTCTGATTTTTTTTTTTAAAAGTTAGACGTCAAAACGACGTCGGTTTGCATCCGTATGCACCATGCATGATGCATACGGATGCACATCAATAACGATTGGACCGTCACCCTCCTCTACGGTCTGCCTTCGCCATTCGCCGCCCGCCGGACGACCAGTGACCAAGACGACAGTCCGGCATCTCATCGTCTCTGTCTCTCCCGGTAGTCCAGCATCTCATCGTCTGACTCTCTCGACCGCGTTCGACATCTCTCCCTCCGTCCCCAGTGGTCTCTCGTCTAGAGTGCTCACCGGCCGCCGCCTCGCCCTGTCTCTCACCGTTGTCTGCTTCCTCCTCCCGTCGTCTGAAGGTAAATTTGTAATTGTATTGTTTAGTGTTTGACTATTTACTATAATTATCGTAATTAGTGTTTTTACTGTAAACTTTTTTGTGTAAATTGACTATATGGATTGTAATTCTGTAAACTGTTTACTGTTTAGTGTAAATTTCGCGAAGTGTTCACATTTTATTGTTTGCTCTGTAAACCCTTTGTCCTGAATTTTTTTTTTTTTTTGAATTTAGCTTTATGATCTAAATTTTACTCGCGTTTATAATTGGGCATTGTCTCTAGCTTATGAAATTTTGAGCTAGTAATCTTACTCTTCTTCTTTCCGCAGTGCTTACTTTCGAAGTCCTTTCGACTGAAAATGAGGTTTGTTCATTTCGTTTCTTTCTGTTTTCAATTTTCTCTCCGTTTTATGATGCATTATGCTGTCCAAAACCCTACTGAGTAAAATGAACACTGTTAGATTAATGACCGACTTTTTTTTTTTCTTTTTTTTTTTCCAACTCAATTAAATTTTGATTACTAATTCATGATGTGTTTTGTTATTGTGCAGTCGGCCAATGGAAGAGGATGCACCTGTAAGTTTCCTTCTCCAACTTCTTTCTGTTTTGGCCTCTAGAGTATAATCTTATTCATTTGCCTTCAGTGTCCATGTTGAATTTGAAGTTTAGGTCACGACCTCACACTTTTATGTGTTTATGGAGGATATATATGTGTGTGTGTTGCTTTGTATTTTATAGAAGTTACTGCCTAAGAAGTAAGAATTGAATGATTGGATCTATAGCATTATTGAGACATCATCCTTCTGCATTCATTTCACATAACTGAACTCCAGGTTTTGAAGTTAGTCTAATTCAGTGCATCTCTTAGCATTATTGATTCTCTCAAAATCCTTCTCCCATCATCTTTTGCATTCTTTATATATACTCCATATAACTGAACTCCAGATTTTCATGTTAATCTATTGCAAATTCTCCCTCAACATTTCTGTCTGAAATGAAAGGCAAGTAATAGGGATATTGCTTTCGATGATTTGTCCGATACGAAATATAACTAGATGAAACCTCCATCTCTCTGCTTCTTTTATTTAGTAATACATGTTGTGTGTTTCTTATTTGATTCATATGATAATTTTTATTCCTTGCATGTATGCCTTTGTCAGGCAAAGAATGAAGAAGTGGAATTCAACACGGGGCTACTTTCTGTCCTCACGATGAAGAAGTGTTCACATTTCGCGAGCTTACTAACGCGACAGACAACTTCAATCCGGAGCTGTTAGTGGGGAAGGAGGAAAGATTAAGGTGCAATTCAATCACTGAAGAAAGCATCACCTACAAGACTTTGAAGTTCTCTAAGATCGGTATGTTACAAGCATCCTCCAATACAGTAACACCCATACTTATTGAAAGTCAGTCACTACCCACACTTAACAACCCAAGAATAAGGATGTTTGTTCTGAATTCTCAAGGATCTTAACATGTTGTTTTGCAGTGTATTTGTATCCACTGTGAAGAGGTTGTGCGTGTCGAAAACCTCAAAATGGTTGTTTTTAATGTGGATGGCGGGAGAGCGGGTACTTCTTCATCACCTCCATCTCAAATCAATTGATTTTATGGTTGTTTGTTCATGCTGATGGCGGGAGAGGCGGGTACTTCATCATCACCTCAATCTCAAATCAATTGATTTTAATGGTTGTTTGTTAATGTTGTGACGGAATATTGCCATGCGCGACGAAAAAGTTCCGTCACGATTCGCGATTTTTCTTGTAGTGACTATTTTTTTTTCATGCCTCATGCCTATAAAATCATAGGACGGGCCTGATGACATCTGGGTCCTTTGAGTATATGGTTTTGTAATGATTAGTCATAAACTTTCAAGTTGACCACATGTGGTCCTTCAACTTTCAAATTATAACCAAGCGTGGTATTATGTTAGTTTGAGTCGTTTACTCGTTTAGACCGTGTAAAGTAAGGACAAATCATCCTTGCGGGTTGTTTACTCGTTTGAGTCGTTTGTGTGATGCCGACCGGATTCTCGCCTGAACCGCCATGTTGGCGTGCGGCCCCCAGGCGTTCACTGTACCTCTTGTAGCAGTAGACCGCTGTATGGCCATTGGGAACGACAAATTTGGCAACGAGGATTGCCACGGCCCCCCGCGACCACTTCTGCCGCCACCGTTCGAATTTTGCCTCCCACCGGAATTGGAGTTCCCGCGACCTGCAAAGAAAGTCGAGGGAGAGCCAGTGGCTTCTGGATGGTCGACGGTTGAAACTCGTCGGAATTAATGAACTCTTGCGCCTGTAGTAAGTCCGACATCTAGTCAATGTGATGGGAGTGCCCGTCACGGTCAGGGAGCTAGGAAGCATTTAGAAACCCCACCACAATTGATTCTACCACACAAGATATCCAAGAAATCCCCATGTCACCAAACGTAGGAAAACCCACGAGAAGAAGATCTTAGAAAAAGAATCTTAGTAGCCAAGGATTCTAATTAAGGCTAAGAGGTAACCCATGTTTCAACAAAACCTATTTTCATTGCTATATCTTATTCATTGGCTCCTTTGATATATGATTATGTGCTTGAGTCTTGATAGAGCTTTGCTTAAGGTTTATATTGTGTTTATATGATAATCTTGGATGTTTATGTGTTAATCTTGATGCTTATGTGATAATCTTGATGTTCTTGATGTCATGATAATTATATGAATGATCTTGTATTTTGATTATGTCTAGAGCCCTAGGGTTTATAACGTGGATTTCGTATTATGTATTCTTGATCTGTTTGGGTGGAAATTTTGTATGATCGGGTGTTGATCTTGACATGTTTAGAATCGTGTTGGGTGTATTTGGTGTGATTCTTGGTTTAATTCTGTTACTGATACGTGGTGTTGTCGTTTATGTTTGAATGTGTCTGGACATGGTTTCGGGTTCATGAAGATCCCGAGCCAAGTATTACATGTGAGTCAGTGGGGTAGTGCAGGGGTGCCCGCCACCTACCCGCTGCCCCCTTGCCGGTTTCCAGCGGGCGGGCGACTGCCCGCCTGGCACCCGCTGGAATCATAGCTGCCGCCGCGGGTGTACCTCCACCCGCCGCCACCAGCTGGAAAATTGGCGGGTAATGTGATGTTTTCCCTTGTTTGTTGTTTTCCCGTGTCCCGTTGTGTCCTGGTGTACCCCGTTTGTCGGTTTGAGTCTAGTTTGATGTATCGGGTACCGTTCTTAGGATAAAAGAGTCTTGTGTATGGCATGATAGTTTAATTAGTATCCGTTCGCCTAGGAGAAATTTGTATGATCCCGTAGGAGTGTTATGGGTGGGTTATTGTGGTTTGTTATGGATGAGTTATGTTGGGATAAGTGTTCCCCGATGAATCCCTCTTGTTATGTGTTAATGTGGTTGCATGTTGTTCGACTTTGATGTTGTTGTGCATGATGACCTAATTGGTTGCGATCAATTGTCTATAATGACTATCTGGCTGGTTGAGACAACCAGGTATTAACCCGGCCGGCTGCGATCGATCGGCTATACAGACAGTTGGATTGGTTTGAGACAATCGGTTGTTATATATATATATATATATAGTATTATAATATATATATATATATATATATATATTATATAATATATATATAGTATATATATATATTTAATACATTTTAACATATTCGTAGTATATGTTTAACAATTATTTCAACTCTAATTGTGATTAGGTTTGAACCTAAGACCTTTCTTATATAAATTAACGAGTAAGTTAAAAATAATAAATAGTTAACGGAATATTCCGTTACTAAAGTTTATACTAATGGAATAGGTTATTTAATGGAAGCAAATAATAATATAATAAAGGGCAACTAAGGAAATCATTAAAAAAAATACTAAATCAAAATAATATGAACCATTCATTTTAAGAAACAATAGTACATACATTTTTTTGTTCCAGTTAAGGGCTAACATTATTGGGTCTTATTAGAATTGTAGATGTAGATATTGGCAGAAGTGTCAAATAGGCTCATCTACTACTGCGAAGTGTTCAATTCCCATCACGAACTTAAATTAAGTGTCAAATAGGCTCATCTACCAGCTAAATTTGTTTGATTGACTTTTTTTTTTTTAAAGATTTTAACAGGTTGCCTATTCAAATATTAACAAAAAAAAAATAATAATAAATTAAGGAATATCAACCACCGCGGACAACCAGGGGTTGAAATTCCTTTTTTTTTTTTTTTTAATAATTGAATAGGCAACCTGCAAAAAAATTCAATCGAACAAATTTAGCTGGTAGATGGGCCAATTTAACACTTAATTTAGTTCGTGGTGAGAATTGAACAATTCGCAGTAATAGATGAGTCTATTTGACACTTCTGCCAACTATATTCTAAAACAATTTTATTAATTATTTCAGTTTTAATAATTTAAAATGATTTATTATTATTATTATTATTATTATTATTATTATTATTATATTTTATTATTATTATTATTATTATTATTATTATTATTATATTATAAGTGACAAATCCACCACCCGTTTAAAAGCAAATTTCTTTGACTCCAAAAGATAAAATAGTCAATATATAATTGATTCAAATCAACTGATAAAAAAAAGCTACATCCCATTTAAGTTTTCAATGTTTGACTTATTGGCTCAATCAGCTAAGGCCAATCAACCATTTACCAAGCCTTCAAAATAGCTTATTGGTGGGTCAAACAGCCAAACTTAGCCAGAATCAGGTAAAATTTGGCTTATCAGCCAATAACCAAACACCCCTAAGTGATTAGTTAATGAGTATAGGATCATCACTCTTGTTTTGGAACTTTGATTGCAATGTACTACAAGTGCTATATCTTTTACCTTTTCTAGATTTCAAAGGCACACCATTTTTTTTTTTTACTTCTAATAGATTTCTTGCAATCCTTCTTCTTCTCCAACTATTCTTCTACCTTGTTGATGCATTGCTCTTGACTGTCTTCTTCTTCTCCAAGTGTAGGTGGCTGACTTGTAATTGCAATTTCCTCAGCATTAACTTGTGGAGATGTCGTTGGAGTTTGAAGTAGTGGTGACACCATTGCATCAATATCTATATTTCCCAACCAACTATCATCTTCTTCTCCTTTAGTTGGATCACCTAGAAGAACTAGAAGTAGATCATCTACTACTAGCAGTGGAGCGATTGGGGCAGCTACAACTGTAACTTTCTTAGTCTTTACCCTCACTATTTTCTTTGGATTGACTTGTATCAGATAATGAAATTACTAATTTTGAGTAATACACGCATAATATTGTCTACAAGGAAAAAAATAATTACATTATTAAAAGTAATATCATTCTCTCCGTAGAAACATGATCATCAATGCACTTTCTTTTAATATGGTCTTCTTTCTTGCATTTGGTGCAGTGCATCTTAACAAAGCTTCTTTTGAGATGTATCACATCTTTGGTTAGCTCATCACCCCCTTTCTTTCTCAATTTTATTGGTCTTCATGGTTTGACAATTTACAAAGGTGGAAAATGGGCTCTTTAGCACTTGAAAGACCACTCATCAGGACTTGTCATGGGCTTTATACTACCTCTGATCCATATGATTCCAAGTATGTTTGTACCAAGTAAGAAGGGTGCACATACTCATTCACTAGACCCCTACCATTTTTCATATATATTACACTTAAGGCATGTTTACATGGCATATCACTCAGCTCCTAACTCTTACAAAGTGCAAGTCATTATATCCAAATCAACATCGTGTTGCAAATTCATTACCCTCCCTTCATTGTATCAAACAAGTTGTCATCACTTTGAATGCTGTATGACCCCATCTATTTTTTCATTCACAACTATTTTCGTAACAATCCTAGTATATATAGGTATAATACATTTCAATGCTTGTTCTACAGTCATACAACTTATACTTTTTTTTTTTCTCAATGATTCAAGGCATCAATTAGGGGTTGCTCTCTAGTATCTAAAATGACAACATTATCACACTCACATATATTATTCACTAAAATATCACAATGTGTTTGATGTATTAAAATGTGACATGGACATGGACAACTCAGATGGATGCTTGTCACATAGTTACTCATATGCCTTACCAGTTACCATCAATGTTTTTGACTTCATAGCTGTTGTGAACGTATTAACAGTTGGTAGCCCATGGCAGCTTCTCATAATGCATCTTTGATTATCTTTCAAGTAAACCTAGCTTACTTTATGTTCCCCATGTAAATGTGCACACAGAACCTGTGAGTCACTACTGGTAGAACATGATCAAAAGCAGGGACAAAAAACAAGACGAGAAAGTAAGTTAGTACTGAAATTTGTTATTGGAAACTTGTAACAATTTGATACATATACTTATCTGAAATGAAAGTTAACTGGACTTCTTTAGAAGTTATTGAAAGATCCATGTTTAGTTGCTTTAAAAACCAGCTCCAAGATTATCTTGCCTCCCCCTCTACTATTGCATAAGCTAGAGGAAACAAACTGTCATTTCCATCAACCCTAATGGCTAACAACAATTGTCCCCCATATGGTCCCTTTAAATAACACCCATCCAGTCCAATTATAGGCATGCAATACTTATACCCTTATTTACAAGCTTCCCAACCTATGTAAAATCTTATAAACCCTTGATTTAATTTCCATCATAAAACAGATCACTCGATTTCACAAGACAAGTGCTACATGGATTAGTTTTCTAAATCCCCATGCAATAACTCCATAAGTTATTAAAACACTCTTGTTCCTCACCATGAATGAGAGACCTAACCTGCTTTCTTAATTTCCATGTATTCTTGGCATTTTGAGACTGTTAATCCATTAGTAGTTGACACTTTTTTTTTAGAAATTCAGAGGTTGTCCAGGTAGCTGTGATGCAATTTATGTCTTCCATCTTTTAACAATCATAGTGGAACCATGTAATTAGTGTTACTCCAACATCCATCACGCGTGTCATTTATTGTTGTTATCCTCCACTCCATTACTGATTGTTGTTTCCTAAGAGGTAATTCTCCAATGACAGTCACCATGGTTACACACAACAATGCACCTTATTTTATCATATTTCAAATTAACTGATTCCTTCATGTTACTAACTGTATAATTATAACTCGCCTCCTTAAACTCTTCCTCAAAACCGTTAAGCCAAGAAAAAAATTTGGTGATCTCATTTCACTTTTGCCTCTAAATTTTTGGTAGATTGTATTGTTGTGTTTCTTCAGTATCACCATCTTTGTCACTAAGCTACCCTCATTTGAAAAATTTATTTCTATATTGATATCACCTTGCACTGCTAAACTAAGTGCATCACCATCTTCTATCCCACCTGTTGAGATTAACAAGAACAAGAAAAATAATAATGGCTGAAAGTAAAGAAGACAAGATTTAACGTGGTTCTGGCAATGTGCCCTACATCCACGGGAGTGAAAGTATTCTTTTATTATTTGATGGTGATCCGGGTGATGAGATACATTCAATATATTTATAGGTATATAATCCCCCTTTCACTCCTAATTCCTTATATGAGACAAACTCATATTCATAATCCTTATATGAGACAAACGCAACACCACCAAACTCTCCACTTAGATCAACATATCTCTCAAACTCTATGTCATATAATATTGTTTTCATCATACTCACCATCAAAATTACCATTCACCATCACTTCTTGACTCATCTAAATCCTCACCAATTTCACCTTCGGCTAAATTTAACTCACCACTCACAACCCAAATCTCTATTTCATTATGCAACTTTATTTCTTAGACTAACAAATTTCAGAATATGTAAACTAACTCTATCAACCTATTTGACATTTGACAAACATCTTCATATTATCTATCATGTCATATCCTAACTCCTTAACTTTACCCTTAGTGTGAATAACCACACTCGTTCGCATCCATATCTTTTAAACAAACTTATCTCCCATCCAACATAGGTAGCCTTATGAGTTTTATGTATCCTCCCACCATGTCTTAAAAGTAAAAACTAAAATCACCTTTATCGGTAAAGTAATTAAAATGACAGAAATATAAGTGAATAAAATATGCATGTATTTCCTATTATAAAGCCAACACAGTACTAGTTTCCTTACCCCCACTCAAGTGGTCCCCAGACAAAGGATTTTTTCATTTATGCAAGAAACCAAAATATGACTTTGATGGACTACTCGGGCACTGACTATTTTGTTTGATTCCCTTTAATGTCAAGCCCCAAAAATGGTTATGCTATGCATTACCCCCAATGTCTTATATGAGGAAAATAGAACTTATGTTGCATAAATAAGAAAATGAGTCTTGAAGACCAAAAACTATAATCTTTTTCTTTGATTAAATTTTGATATAATTTTCTTAATTAAATATTTTTTAATGAGACATTTAGTGCAACACATGAATACACATAACATCATGTACTTTCTTTTTTCTCAACTTGATTTTTTCTATTAAGTTTTTCTAGCAATGTTTTCAACCAAGGCATGAGTATGATATCGTAATGTCCAAAGAGAATGGTACGGTGTAAATAAATAAATGTGAACATTATTAGTAAATCGACTTATATTATGATTATACATGAATTATATGTTTGTATATATTGGATTAAAGAATGAATAATAAAGAATATAATGGAAGGTTCTCTATTTACTATTGTCTTTTTTTCACTTTATTCTATATTACAATGTATATTACATTCTTGAATGAGAAGAATACAAGAATTCAAGCAAAAAAACTCCTAAATTTATAACACACATTACCTTTGTCTCTCTAAATCCTACCCCTCAATTATACCAAAAAATTATGACACCTTTTTCACATTAAATGAATGCATCAAAATGAAGGACCAGAAGGTGATCCTCGACTAGAATTCCTAGTACTAGTTGGTGAAAATCCTAAGCAAAACATCAAGAACCTCCTTCATATTTGGGCGAAAATGCGGCGTCTCCGCCGTGCACCAAATCCCCAATCCTCAATAACTCGCAACATTTGCTCCGCCCCCTCTGCCAACCCCGACACTAAGAGAGCCACAGGCGGCGATGCTCGGCTTAAATCCTTGTCGGCCATCGCCCATCACCCTTCGCGCCCATTCTAGTAAGCACTCTTCCCCTCCGTCCACGGCCCGTCTCGACGTGGCCAGCTCCATGGCCAGCACGCCGAAAACTATACACGTCCCCTTTCGTCGTGGCCTTTCCACGTCTGCCCATACTCCGGTGCCACGTATCCGATTGTCCCTGCCACGACCGTACTGATGTGGGTCTTGGCCACGTCCATGACTCTAGCCAGGCCAAAATCCGTAACCCGTGCCCGTCCCGCTTTATCCAAGAGCCGTTGCTAGCCTTGACGTCTCTATGAATAATGCAAGGGTAACACTGTGGTGCAAGAACACCAAGGCCTTTGCTAACATCTATTGCAATGTTTAGACGGTTTCGCCATGGCAATGAAACCCTATCTGTTATGTATATTGTCTAAACTCCCACCTTCCATGTATTGATACCAGCAATTTTCTCAGCCCCATCGAGGCACCACCCATAGAGCATCACGAGATTAGGGTGAGGCCATCCGAAACCATTTCCACTCAAAACTTCCATTTCCGCCATGAATTCTCTTTCCCCTTCAACGCATTCTCTCTGGAGCTTCTTCACCGCCACTTCTCTCCCGTCCGGCAACACCCCTCTGTACACCGTCCCAGCACCCTCCACGACCAATGATCCTGTCGTCCGAGAAACCCTCGTCGCTTTTAAGATATCCGAGTGGGTGAACGACGTTTTTCCCAACCGGATAACCTTAACATCATCGTCTGATGATACCCATTTGCGACGAGGTCGAGGCCGAGGCTTCCAACAAGTACCCCGGAGAATCCTTTGGCGGTTTCACGGCGAGGCAGACAACAAGGATAAGAAGTCCACAAACCAGAGAAGCAGACACCAGTGCGGCGAACACCAAAACCGCGCTGGTTTTCGTTGGCTTCTTATAAGGCTTTTCTGGGTTGGGTTTATCGTTTGTAGAGATGTTGATGAAGGAAGGAAGGCGCAGCAAAGGGTCTCCGAGGAACGACCAATTGTCGAAGGTTGCTATCTGGCCGGTCGCCGGGATTTCCCCGAAGATGTCCGGGTTGTAAGAGATGTTGAACTTGTTGAGATCGGTTAAGTTGTTGAGGGTAGTGGGAAATGCGCCATTGAAAGCGTTGTAAGATAAATCAAGATTCTGGAGGCACTTGATGTTCCCAATTTGAGGAGGAATTTTCCCAGAGAAATTGTTCTGGGTGAGATTGAGTACTATTAATGGCATTCCTCCAATCTGTGCTGGCAAATTTCCATGGAAATTATTGTCCCCAAGATGGAGCATACTGAAATTCCTCATTTTTCCGATCTCCGATGGTACCAAACCGGAGAATTTGTTGCCGGAAAGTTGAACATAGCCTGTTATTTGATAGGTACGGATAGTAGAGCCAAGTTCACAAACTGGAAAAATTCCAGCCCCTTTAAGCAGCATGTCCCAAAGGTTTCTGCAATTTTTTCTGGTTAGCAGGGGATATACAAAGCTGAAAGGGGGATAATCAGCAAATATCCATCTCTTCATGGCCAGGCACTCCCCGGATCCGGGCGTGATCTTGTCTTTAGCCCGGTTTAACAAGAACGTTGGCATTGGGTTGGCTCCGATGTTTGCTAGCTCGGGAGGGATTGAACCAGAAAGCTCGTTGCTCGCAAGGTTTAGCCATAACAAGCTGCTGCAGTTGCCCAACTCGGGTGGGATTTCGCCCGTGAGCGAGTTGTTTGCCAGCATTAGCCACAGGAGTGAAGTTAGCCTTCCTAGGCTTGGAGGGATGGATCCGTTTAGGGCGTTGGACGAGAGATCGAGCGCTTGAAGGCCCGGGAAATTCCCATATTCGGAAGGTATGGGACCTGTGAATTGGTTGAAAGCAAGAACCAGGAACTTCAAATTTGTCATTTTGGAGATCTCAACAGGCAATGGACCCGAGAAATCGTTGTAGCTCAAGTCCAACCGCGAAAGGTTCACGAGCTCGGTGATTCCAGATGTGACGATCCCTCCGGTGTAACCATTTCCATGTAACAGGAGGAACCGGACCTGCCTAAATTCCCCGAAAATTTCTTGAATTTCGCCCCCAAAGCTGTTGTTGCTTAGGTCCAGGAACACTAATTTGGGCAGGCTGGTTAAAGTGTTTGGAATCTGTCTCAAAAAGTTGTTGCCTCCTAAGTACAATCCCTCAAGGCTCTCAAGTGACCCAATTTCCTTAGGAATTGGCCCTGAAAAGTTGTTACCAGACAGGTTTATCATCTTTAGATCCTTACAATTGGACACCTCCTTAGGCAATTCGCCAACGAATTTATTCTCAGACAAATCCAGAGATTCCAGGCTGCAACTTTGGTTGAAAACCCACCAGGGCAACCCGCCAGACATATCGTTTTGAGCCACTGAAAGCTCTTTCAGCTTATCAAACCCGAACAACAACAAATCCCCACTCAAACTATTCGAGCTCAGATCAAGATACCTAAGATTCCCACATTTTTCCAGGGCATTTCCCATCTCTCCGGTGAAGTTATTGCCGGAAATATTCGCCACCACCAAACCGTCACACCTTCCGGGGAAAGCCAGCCTGGCATCCCCGTGAAACCGGTTCAACGACACGTCCAGAACCTCCAAGCTCTCCAGCCCACTCAAATGGAGCTCCCCATCAATGATGTTATGTGACAGGTTCAAGAATCTTAAGCTGTGGCACTTGCCCAGGTCCTCCGGGATGAACCCGCCAATCGTGTTGCTGGACAGGTCCAGATAGGTTAAGTTGGTTAGGGCGGAGAAGTTGTGGAACATGTTTCCGGTCAGGTAGTCGCCGGAGAGGTTTAGTCCGGTGACTCTCCCCCCGGAGCAGAAAACTCCGGGCCAATTGCAGGGTGACAAATCTGTTGAATTCCATTTTGTGCATCTTGATCCTCTGTTAACAGCGCTCTGATTCTTAATATATGATTTCAGGTTCATCAAAACATCCTTGTCTGTCTCCAAGGAATCTCCACTCACAAGCCCCCCTATGATTTTCCAAAAATATTTTTTTTTAAAAAATGTGTCAGTCCAATAGATTCCTTAAACTCTTCAAGTCAACTCAACACAATCTTCCTCAAAAAACTCAAAAATCATAACATTAAAAAAAAAAGTACCTGTAAGGGCTGTAATAATCAAGAAAAAGAAACTGAAAACTGGGAGGAGACAAAGATTTTCAACAGTTTTCTGTTGTGACATGATCTGTATAAACCATCCACCCGCCAATCTGCTCTTTAATTTGGGGTTGTTCTTGAGTTTCGTTTGGTTAAGGTAGCATGATTTGAGAATGTTAAAAGAGAAAAACCAAAAAAATGGAGAAGAATATTATGAGAAATGAGAAGTGGGAAACTAGGAATATGTGGGTGAATTTCAGATGGCCTGCAATATGGACCAAACCACACGGAAGAAAAATGCACGTGCCTACTAATATTATACTTTTTTTTTCTCTTATTAGCTAATTCAACAATTAATTTTACTAAACAGAGCTCATAATTTATTTGATGAGAGATGGATGAGTAGTATTCATCTTTTCAAAAAAATAAAAAATAAAAAATTTAATAGGTTTAATTTACTTAGTTCTTTTAGTGCTTCTGTTGGGTTATAGATGTAATAAAATTTGAATTCAAGTTATTTATCATCTGAAAAAAATACGGAGTAAAAAAATTTGTCTATCATCTAATTATATCTTAATCTTGAACTTAATTTATTTGGAGGCAGTCCAAAGTTGACCATTTTCTGTACTGTTTAGGCTTTACGGAGACGGGCAGGATTTGATTTTGATTTTTGAATATTTGCTGGTCAAACGTTGTTGTTGGTCTTCATTGTTCTCCTGAACCTTCCTATGTGCGTCTCAATTTTTTTTTTTCTTAATACGGACGGAGCAAGATATATCAAACTTTATGATCAAACGACATAATTATGGGTCACAAATTTAAATTTCAGTGAGACGGGAAGGGGGTTAGAGAAAAGGTTACTAAATCAAAAATTTCTTTACACATTTGTTCCATTAAATAAAGTTGATGGTTTACCTTCATAAAAATAGTACTATACTAAGGCTCTGTTTGAAAAACTTAGCTGAAAAGCTATAAGTTAGGAGTTGAAAGTCGAAAATTTATACTCGGTAGCTGAAATTGAAGACTGTTAGCTTAGCTGTTATGATTGAAAGTGTTTAGGTAAAATAACTTTTTGTACGATATGTATAAGACTAAAAGTGATCATTCATAAATTTAAATTAGTTTGTTTATTATAATAAAATTTAAACATTTTAATATATATATTAATCAGAAATTATATCATAATTATTAAATAAAAATCCATATAGATAAAAATACATAGAATATATAAAATTATATTTTAATTTATTAATATTATATGATATAATGAAATATATATTAAAAGATTAATAAAATATCAAATATTATTAAATCATCAGAAATAATAATATAAATTAAAGATATAAAATTATTAAATTAAAAAGAGGATAATAGATATTTAAAAATATATATAAATTATAAGAAAAGATAATAAGATACATAAATAATAATATAAAAATTTACACAAACGGAAAAATGATAAAAAAAAAAAAAGATACGTGACATAAAAAAGTACAGAGAGAAGATAAAAAAAAAAGGATTTTTAAAAGAGCTAGAAACATCACCTATCGCGAATTTGGTATGCTTACTTATGCCCTGTTCCAACTTGATGGCTACCCTAACCTTGTCCTTCAAGCACCGGTTACCTCCAGAAATCCCCTGTAAAGCCAAGTCCAACCTTATTCCGCCGGGACAGTCGTCCCCCACCTACAGAACAGCCAACGAACCACCAACCAATCACGGCAACACATGCCCGGATAACACAATGTTATCCCCAAAATCACGTGACTCAGCCACCAAGCTCCATACATCAGTCACGCCCACGCGGACCGCTGCAATACCTTGGTGAACTAGTGTCCCATACACTAATCGTGCATCCACCAACACAACAGTAGAGCCACCACGCACCCACCACTCACATGAATGCAATCACGGAAAAATTTTTTGAAAGAAAGGTATTGAAAAAAACACTCAAGGTCAAAGAGACGGGTCACAGCCCACAACAACAACGATGAATAACGCAAGTTTATATCAACCAAACGTGAAGGTTACGAACGACACAACACCGCTAGTACGAAAGACAACGAACTACATGCTTAACAACGAGGAAACTCAAGATAGTTCCGAGGAACACAAAGACACCTCTT
>VALG01011834.1:0-15712 GCA_009835305.1 Ipomoea purpurea
CTCATCCTAATAATAATGCAGAACCACATCACCTTTTTCTTTGGATACAATTTTAATTAAAAAACTTTTTGATGCTTGCAAATCATCAAAATGAATGTACTCATCTACATTGATCTCAAGGTCTACACGTAATAACTTTAGACGTGAGTTGAGCTTTCTTCACTTGCAATTTTAATTTAGGCTTTATGTATCCCTTCCCGATGTACCATGTCCCTTGCAATGATCTTGCAAACGGAATTCCGATAAAACCGTGGATGAAAGTCCAGTGCTAACAAACCATAACTTAGGAGGCTCCCCACACATAGCTATATAACAAAGTCTATGTGTCTTCACTTGCCATTATAAGTTATTGTTAAATATGTCTTTGCAGGTAGTAGGGCTGTCACAATGTACTAAAACATGGTGACATCGGATTTTGGCAAACCGGAATCTAATATAATCAAATTCCCTTAGCCAAATCAACTTCTTGCATGTCAAAGCCAACGTAAGAAATTCAGATGTCGTTAGTTTGAAATGAAATTTTTGCCTTTAGAATTCATAAAAACAAACACCTTCCTCCCCAAGCAAAAATACATCTGCTAATTGTAGGAACACGTTTCATGATTTTTAGAACATTCATTGGCATTGAAAATCTTTTCAGGATGGAATTTCTATTAAATAACTAAACCTATAATTAATGGTTTTATTCAATATATCAAAATTCCTTTTAACTCATCGGGGGCACTTAGCCAACAGAAAATGGATGATAGATAAGAATTTTTAATAATTCTATCAAACGAACCTGTGTAATAAACTATTTGATTGATTATACGCGGAACCACTTTATAGGCTTCCAGTCATAAATATTTATTTCCTGCAAATTCCATTACAGAAATTCAATCATCCATGTTGAACTTATTAGCAGTGAGGACTTCTTAAATAAAAATTCAAACTCCTCCATTTGAGACATCATCAACTTTGGAGAATAAACTTCCTCCATTCAGAAACATCAACTTTGGAGAATAAACTTCATTTTGAGATTTTAAGCTTTTAACTTTTCATGTTTCTTCTAAACTGAAGAATCATACCAAGTTAAATCATAATCCATTGAATTTAATTTAAACTTTCTTTTCACTGCTAACTGTCAGCCATACTATGATAAATAGTTAAAACTTTTTTGGTTTTTCAGAATTTTAAACACATTACTCAAATGAGAAACTTTGTGTTCAAAGCATTCATAAATTTATGATTTCATTATGCAATATCCTCATGCATAAAACTTTTTTGCAACCTTTCATAAGAAATATAGACAGAGTATTTCCAAGGCATTTATGGCTTTTATCAGAAATATTGAAATAACACTAATATTTCAAAAGCTTTCCAAGGATAAAAATAATCTGTGTTTAAACAATAATTCCATGCATGGACATTGAAATTATTTCCAACTTTAACAATCATTGAACATTTGTAACCATGAATAGGAAAGGCAAGAAATTGATAACCCAAATAATACAAATTTGGTAAAATTTACAGCTACCTCCAAGATCTCAACTATTATCATGTATCTTGTATACTATGTCATGCAAATCGAGACAGAGTTCATATAAAAATATTATATATCATGCATAAACAATATCCTTGGTATTTATACAGGCTTTGCAAAACGTCAACAGATTTTGCAAATCTTCTAGATAGACATAATCCAGAACTTAGCAAATAAATAAAATAAAACTTAAAATATTCATGCCGAGGCCGAAACAAATAAAAAGAATTGTACCGATCTCATCTTGTATCTTGAATCTGCTTTAATGGTCATCACTTTCGGCCTTTGATACGCTGAAACCACACACCCACTCTAGGGAAGTACACATCTTCTCATGCCAATTAATCATGGCTAACAAAATGATTTATTTAAATAAAATTATTTTACGCATCTCACTAATCATCTTGGCATCACTTGATGCCCCATGACTTTTAGTGAAGATAAAAACAAAAACTGCACAACATGAATTTAATCCACATGTACAATATGTACACAGCCTGCCATGAACACCATGCAAACATCTACACATAAATCTTCTTGTACATAAACAAAGACAAACCCAAAAGTGATTTATGTCATCCTCCCATCACCATATTCGAAATCTCATTCTGAAAAAATTACCGTAATGGGAAACTGTTCTTTCACGCCAGACATCTTGCCTTCAAAACTTTCAAGGCAAGACCAATGATCACAGGTTTATAACTTTAAGGCTTATAGATTATTGGAAAAAGTGCTTGTATTCTGTAATACATTTGAGATACAACAAAAATTTAGAATACAACAGGGAACAAAAACTGGATCATTTGATATCTTCAGACGTGTAATCACTTTCCTATAAGCTTTAAATCTCCATCTATAAAAGCAACAAGGTTCAAGATTTAATCTTATGGGATACAAGAAGATGAATGAAATTCTCAAGTTGCTTTGTTTGAAAATTTCCTGCAGAACTGTAGGACTGTGAAGTATCTTGATTTCCTACAAATTGATTGCCTGTAAATTGCATGTCCCTTTCATATGTTTCTCCAATATATTTATAGATGAAAAATATATCAGTTTGGAGAAGTTACATGGAAGTTGCTGTGATTTAAAACTCAACTTCCATAAGATAAGATATATACTGATTGATATATCTATCACTGGAGAAATTAATATATATTGAGCCAGTAAGTGTATTCAAAATTATATACATATATATTTATATATTTCTTACGCATGGAAACATGCAAAAGATAAATATAAATAATATACATCTATGTAGTTCAATAATCTCAAGCATACAGCTACATATACCAAGCACGTTAAGTGTAGTTTTGAAGCATATAGCCTCAAAATGCCCCAAAACCTTACGCATGAAAATATCAAGACATGCATTAATACTCTCAAGCATATTAATTAGCTATATATCTCAAGCATATAGCTATATATCACAAGCATATAGCTATATATCACAAGCATATAGCTATATAAATTTCTCCAAGTATTTTAATTAACTTTCTACCAAACTAAAATAATATTTACAACTCCACAACTCCAAATATTATTTAAGCTTTCATGGTAGTTCATCTTAAACATTAATCTCCATTACTATATAAATTTCCAACAGTTTCTAAATATATAAATATTGTATACTAATACTAAACTTAATATTATCAAAAATTAAATTAAAAATAACTTCAGTCAAGCCTCGTTAACCGAACTAAACACATAAAATGGGACGAAAGGAGTATCAAAACACACTTCATTCTCTCTTCAGATAAAACTAATTAATATAATGAAATAGCCTAAATAACTAATAACAAAAACACCTTGCATCTTGCACTATTTATAAAGCAAAGTTAGATCATACATGGAATTATGAAAATAAAGTTGTCACATATATAATGATTTATATGACCGAGTTTCCCTAAAATTAAATATCAACACATTACCATTTGAATAACAACATAAAGAAAATTATAATAGATTAATAATCAAAGCCTTTGGAACCATTATAAGTAAGAACCTCTGTTACCTTCACTGTCAGAGAGAATTCCCCCGAGAGTAAGATCCTTCAAAGCAGGCTGCATAGTTTTCTTTGGACCCCAAAAGAGTGCTAAATATAAATATTGAGACTCTTGGACCACAAATAAGCTAATAATATATTCTCCGCCACCGTTGCTCGAATATTCACTAAAATTATTAAGTATTAAATATTTATCTTTCTAAAGAAACCAGATTAGGGTTTCCCAAATTTTGATTCACAGACCTAGATTTAATAAGGTTATAACCCGTTCATGTGTTCTCAATTAGAGAAAAAAAAAATTTAGACCAAATTAGTAGCCAGCGTATGGATTAAATCCGTACTTGAGTTTGTCATTCTGAGTAATCCAACTTTTGATCGATTTCTCAGTTTGAAAAACGATTCTATGATTTATGAAAACCAAACGTAGACCTAGATACAATAATCTACTGAATCTGTGTATGTATTCTAAAATTCAGAGAAAAAACACTAAAATTAAAAGATTAACACATAGACGGCCACTCTGCAAGCTGTGCGACTGACTTGAGGGTGACGACGTTAGTCCGGGTGACGACTACCTTAAACCTTTGTGGACCCAGGCCGAAATGGGTTATGGCCCGAAGGACGAACTACGAAAGGCGTCGATGAATGCAACTCGGGCACAAGTGGGTCGGTTGGATGTGGGACCGATGGGCCCCCTGTTGGCGGTGGATAGGTGGACGGTGGGCTTCTTGCGATGGACCGGTGGCCGTTGCGGAGTGGCCGGTGGGAAGGTTGGACGCGCCAGTATAAATCAGACCAAAGCTGATGAATGTGAAATGCTCTATCCTACTTAGCACTTGGAGTTCAACACCTGACGGACAAGTATATTATAGAGGACTTTTTGAGGAAACAGATGTAGTGTGTGTCCGTGCTATTAGTATGTACTGTCGTCGTGCCATCGGCCGAGCATTTAGTCCGTGCTGCGCACCGGTTTGTATGCTTCGCATGCATCAAGATTGTCTGTTAATTCAATAGAACATGGGTTCCGAAACATGATGTCTTGAACCATCGTATTCTTGGAGTGCCATTATACTCACTTAAATTATCGTGCCTGGTAATTAATTTTGGTTGCTTGTTGGCCCACTCATTGTCCCGGACAGTCCTCTATAAATATTGTCTGCTGCTCATTTTGAGTTGATGTCCAAATGAGGCACCAAATGTACTAATATCTATAGAGGAACTGATGGAGTCGTGTGCAATTAGTCTGTATATCGTGGCATGCGACACGATGTAAGTCGTCGGTGCCATGAATTTGATGTCGGTGTGCATAGAACCTTTAATTAATTAGTAGAGCCTGAGTCTCAAAATCTGATGTTACAACTGTAATTCATGCGCTGCTCGCCATCTTCGTGATTAAGTTGTGGTGTTGTGATACTAATCTTATCGTGTGGCTCCGTAACTCAGTCCGACACAGTCCCCGTAATCAGTCCCGCACCAGTCCTCTACATAATCTGTGGTCCCTCCTGAACGCCTGTTGTGAAACCTCAAACCGTATCATATACTATATTATATATATATATATATATATATATATATATAACTATAATATATACTATATACTAGTATATATTATATATATATATATATGCGAGTTCAGCGGCGGCAGTGCGTCCTTACGGTGCGGCCATCAACCAAATAGTTCAACAAATATGCGCACCAAATAAAAAACGTTAGAAAAAATACACCACCACAAAACACGCGCAGAGTAAACAGAGACCTGCAGTCACCAAACACCACACCCATAACAGGTGTCGGCGAAGTAAAAAACCAACCCTACAACTGTTCGGAAATACACATTGCGGGGGTGGTGAAAGTTACACTATCGGTTTAACTCTTTTTTTGAGTCTGTTGTGTATTTTTGTGATGTTTTATTTGCATTTCCATTGTGGTGTGCTTTTTATTACACCATGTTGGTCGCAATATTGTGTACACTGTTTGGTGTATCTTTGGAAATTTGACCGCACCGCCGCAACGGTAAGACCCACCGCAATATGGAGCCGCTCTTCTAATACAATATTGTGCCATTGGTCGTAAGATTACTCCTGTTTTGTGTGGTGTATTTTTCCTATAACGTTGGATGGTGCATATTTGTTGACACTATTGGCTGAATGCCGCACCGTAAGACCACCTGCCGCACCCTTGAAACTCGCAATATAATATATCATATATATATATAATATATATATATATACTATAATATATATATATATATATATATATAGTCATATATAACACTATATATATATATATATTATATTGTTACTCGAATTTTCTTTAAAAACCAAACTTATACAACATACGTATTTATATATAATAAACTAAATATTAGATTAATATAATTAAATTCCATTATAAATTAATAATAGACCCTAAGGTGGTGTGGAATGATGTTTGGAAATTAATTTTCTTAAATTAAAGTTTCGCACAAGATGAGTATATCTACATGTTGGCTATTATTTGGGTAATTATTTTCTTGAATTGAAAAATAATATCATTGAACATAAACGATTCAACTAAATTTTTCAGTTGCAGTATATAATATTCGATGTTTTAATTGACAAAATTGCATATCGATGCAATTATTATTATATATATATATATTATAACAAATACACTTCGTGCCACGCAAAGGTGAAAATGCTAGTGTATACTTAATTTTAAATTCGTAGCATTATATAGACCTATTTAATACAATAAAATTATTGTATCTACGTGTTTAAACTAATTTGTTATGCCCACATAACAACATTTATGGTAACAAGTTGTTTACTATTTTAAATTTATATTTAAAATAATAATACTAGTTACAATAAATAACAACATATTATTATTATTATTATTATTATTAATGTTGTTGTTGTTGTTGCTGTGTGTTTGTTGTTGTTGATGCGTTGTTGCTGTTGTTGTTCTGTTGTTGTTGTTGTGTTGTGCTGTTGTTTGTTGTTTGTTGTTGGGTGCTGTTGATGTTGTTGTTGCTGTTGTTGTTGTTGCGCTGTTGTTTGTTGTGCTGTTGCTGTTGTTGTGTTGTTGTTGTTGTTACTGCGGTTTTTGTTGTTGTTATTGTTATTATTATTGTTTGTTCTTGTTTTGTTGTTTGTTTCTGTTGTTGTTGTTGTTGTGTTGATGTTGCTGTGGTTGGGTTGTTCTGCTGTGCTGTTGTTGTGTTGTTGGTTTTGTGTTGCTGTGCTGTTGCTGTTTTATTGTTGCTGTTGTCGTGTTGTGTTGCTTGTTGTTATTGTATGTTGTGCTGTTGTTGCTGTGCTGTATGTTACTGTTGTTGGTGTTGTGTTTTATTCTGTTGTTGTTGCTGTTGTTGCTGTTCGTTTAAGGTGTTGATGTGTTGCTGTTGTTGCTTGTATGTTGATTGTTGTTGCTGCTGCTGCATGTTGTTGTTTTGTTTTGTTGTGTTGTTGGTTTTGTTGTTGTTGTTGTTGTTGTTGCTGTATTTTGTTGCTGGTTGTTCGTGCTGTTGTTGTGCTGTTGCTGCTTGTGTGTTGTATTGGTTCTATTAGTGCTGTTGTTTGTTGTGTATGTTGTGCTGCTGTGTGTGTTGTTTCTGTTTTGTTGTGTTGTGTTGTGCTGCTGTGCTATGTTGTTGTTGTTGTTTTTTGTTGTTGTTGTTGTTGGTGTTGTTGTTGCTTATTCTGTATAGCCGTATAGCATGCTTAGTTTGTTGCTCGTATGGTTGTTGTTGATTTGTTATTGGATTCGTTTGTTGTGTAAGATAATTGTATAGCTAGAATAAGTAATAAAAATGCTAGTTTACGCTGTTGTGTTGCCTAGGTTCTTTGCTTTGCTGTGTGTTGTTGTTGGGTTTTGTAATACTATATTATATTATTTATTAGAAAAAATTCATAATTTTGGCCAGACTTATTAGGTGTTGGAAATTTTCCAATCTCCATAATAAAAATGCCAATTTGAGCAACTTATTGATCGTTAGGAACATTTATTCCTCCTTACAAGTGCCGAAAATAGTATAGACGTAGAAAAATTGAAGGGTTATCGTTGTCTTTTCATGTTTTCTTCTCCAAATTCTGGGACAATCTCCAAACCAAAGCTCACATTCTTAAATCCATTTCCGTTCATATCCTTGGCCCAGTAACAAAAGTGAACAATTATAACCACAAATACACAGAGATCACAACACATCGAACACATGTTGGATTCACTCTCAATTCGACACGGGGCCCAAATCCTTCCGGGTCGCTGCGCGCCAAATCACCAGCCTTGATGAACCCCGCGAATTCACGTACTTGTCGCCGCCTTCCATGCTGCCGTCGGAGAATGGCGAACAAGGTCTCCAGGACTTCGAAGAACCCCTGTCGAAGTACAATATTTAGCTATTCGAGTGTTATATTATTGTCTTACTGATGTTTGTTCTATATTCCCACTTTAAGGCTTTCATCGAAACCCTTTCTCCATATAACCCCACCGACAGCAACAGTATATATGGAAACCAGGTGTTCAAAACATTTCTTCTCACCGAACCCAAATTCACATAATCCATACCACCGTTTCCCAAGCCCGGTCTCCAATGCCGGCAATGCCTTAAGAACAAAATGTTAGGTAACTTATTCAGGCAAAACCGCCACGATGAAAACCAGAGGTGATTGTTCAAATTGTTCCTAGATCTCCTTCTTTGGCATCCACAAGGTGGCGTAAACGGTGCTGATGGTCGCTTGATCTCTTGGACGAGGGAGAGGAAAGGAGAGAGCGAAAAACCAGACGGTGTGGGATCTTTTCTAATATGTTCTGGACCAATCCAATCTGCCATGGCCATCGTCGGGCTCGCGAATAACATATCATCAATTCTCGCCGGTCAAGCTTATTCACTTCAACTAGATCTTCCTTACTGCTTGCGTTGATTACAGTCGCAACTGCCATCCGCCAGAGAACCTTCACTCCCATAACTCACCGCCTCAACCACTACGCTGGCATCTGCGAACGCCTTGGAACTTGTTTCTCCTTGTCGACAACCATAATGAAAGGAATGAAAGGCATTAGAAAGGAATGATTAGAAATGCTTCACCGCACAAAATCGAAAAAAAAAAAGATTAGAAGAAGAAGCATAAAAACATAATTGCCTTTCCACCTTTTCCGGGTCAACGACGATTTGAATGACGAGGATTAAAAAGTGTCTAACGATCAATAAGTTGTGCTACAAATTGCCAATTTTTATTATTAGAGGATGAAAACTGTCACAACACCTTAATAAGTTAGGACATAAATGTATTACTTTAATTATTATTATTATATTATTATATATTTATATTATTATTTATTATTATTATTATTATTATATTTATTTTTTATTATTATTATTTTGTTGTTGTTGTTGTGTTGTTTTGTGTTGTTGGTTGTTGTCATTATATATATTATTTATTATTATTATTTTTTATTATATAGATAAACTTAGGAATTACTTTTATTTAAATAACTTTAAACTTTTGATAACTCAGTAATAACTCTAATAATAAGCTTGATAATGATGATGCTACACCTGTATGGCCTCAACATGCGCAAAGTTGGATTTGGTACCAAAGAAATTGGACATAAAAGACATATATTATTGATGGTTCTTCCCCACGTATCATTAAATTTGCTTGCTCATGTCAAGGTGTCCCAAGATCGAAAGTGGTTCAAAACAAGCGGGAGAGAGTCTGCAAGGTGTCCAAACAATGAAGATAACGCGAACAAAGATGATGTCCATCCAACTTGAACGCGACTTTGTCAGCTGAAAACAGATTCCAAGGAAAGTAGTGGGAAGATCAGAGGAGTACCAAATTAACTACAGTACCAAATGTTTAAGGAATCTTATCCTTCCTTTCTTATTTAGGTTTCTGGTGATTCACCTTCAGAGCAATCTTCATCTTATCTATCGACAGATGCTCCTGTAATTCGGGAAAACAAATAAAGACCATATCTGGAAGGAGCTATCCTTGGTATACAAATTGCAGAGTCTGCAAACATGTACTAGCCTGTGAAGGCCCAACGGCAAACCTCGTAAAATCCCAAAGCATAAAAAACGAAGACCCCGTATATTGTAATATGTAACAAACGAATTGTATATTGTAATGATCAATGCACAAGTCGTATACTTCTCAGCATTACCAATCAATGTTTCAAACGAGTCCTATATTATTGATACTTTTACATTTGATCTTATAATCAAATAAATGTACACTTTCAAATATTATAATTATTTATAACTTCACCTTTAATTTTATTATTTAAATATATAATAAAACAAATTAATCCCTGCATTGCACGATAATTACTAGTATATATCTATACTACTAATATATCTATACTACTAATAATAACAACTTTCCACCAAGATTACATCCCAAGCTATTACTATATAACGTCTAATAATTATTATGGTAAATAAAAGCCTCAATAAATGTGACAAATTTTATATACATATTCTTATACTTTTTTTTTAGAGTACATATTTTTATACTTAAGGTATAATAGTATAATTTCACAAGATTAGTATATTTACTTAATAATTATTATGGTAATTAAGGAATTAATTGCACAGATATTAGTGTAATTGACTAATAATTATTATGGTAATTAAGCTAATAATTGTCGTAGTAATAGTATTAATACAATATAAACAAGGGTCGTTGAATTTTTTTATAATTATTGAAATTAAATTTTTTGATATTATATATATATATAATATATATTATAGTATAGGTATATTATTAGTTATATATATTATATATATATATATATATATATATTAGTATAATAAGTATAATCACTACGAGAACAAAAGAAATATCATTTTATTCTTCAGCGTAATTACTATGACAATTTATGCGCGATGTGTGTGTGTAATTTCACATATTTAGTATAATTAATGGACTAATAATTATTCTATTAATTAAGTTAATAATTACACGGATATTAATATAATATTTACAATTAAACATCAAACGTTAGATTTTTTTTTTAAATAATTATAATTAATTCATTCAAATATGAAGGAGGAGGAAAAAATAAATGTGATATGGTAGAAATGAATATACTTAAGATATACAAGTATAATTGCACAGATATTAGTATAATTGTCTAATATTGTCTAATAATTTTTATGATAATTAAGCTAAACATTGGTCGTTCTATTAATTTTTATAATAATTATAATTAAATTATTTCTCCTTTTTCAATTTTTATTTTTGTAATAATATAATTACATAAATCATATTGCATATCGATTTTTTAAGATAATTGCAGACAAACAAGTCATATATTATTCAATTAATTCAGTAATACGTTTGCACTAATCTTATAATCAAATAAATACACACTTTCAAATATTAAAATTGTTTGTAATTTCATCTTTAATTTTATTATCTAAATATATAATAAAGAATTTATTTGTGCATCGCGCGGGTAATTGCGCAAGGATAACATTAGAAAACGTAATCGATCCAACCAATTTCATCAAGTGCACTATATAATATTCGGTTTTATAATTTATATTTGTATATCGATGCTGACTCAAGACAAGAGGAAAATGACTAATCAGAATGTGTTGGTTTCCAACCCAAAATCCGATGTCATAGTCATAAAGGTTGCGATGTCGAAGCGTCGCTGTTCTCGCACGCGGTGCCGAAGTTCTGCCCGTCAGAGCGGAGGAGTTTTATTGCCATTCCCCGCCCCTGCAGGATCAATGCATTGTTCGAATCCATGAGGGATTCCTTGCCAACCATAAGATCCTCTAAATCTGACGGTGCTAACAAGTCTTGATTGTGAGTCTGATCACGGCATTCATATATTATTCCCTAGCTTCCTCACCTCGCAATTTAATTAGCAAACCTTAAGGATTAAGTTTTTTTTTTATGAACAGTTGAGTCATCCCTCTGCTATAAACATGTTTGATGATATAGTGAATTTTTCCAAAGGGATATAATAAAAAAGTTTTTATCCGTACATCGCACGTGCATTGCACGCGCATTGTCCATGCATCGCACGCACATCGCACGGGTAATTGGCTGATGATGAATCATCGGGAACATGTGCCAGCACGTTTTGCATTCGTACATATACATTCCCATTTTCACCCCTCATAGCCACCCACGGTGGTCGTCGTCTCTATGTACTTCTTGCTGTAGAATTTTTCGATGTCGTCGTCCTCCTCCTTGTACAGCGGCGACTTGGGATGGCAGGAGGATGACGTGAAACTCCTCTGTCCTCGACGCCGTCCTAAAGAGGAGCATAAGGCAGCAAGCCATGTCCTCGTCCTCTGGTGTGTGGGCGCAGGGATTGGCTCAGAGGTGGCATTATCACTAGCAGCATCTCCGGTTGAAGAATGCGGTGGTGTCGTTCGCCGTGATCGGAAGAATGGGGCATTGAGCGTGAGCGTTTGGTTCTTTTACCCTTGACAATGTTGGGAGAGATCCTGCTTGGTGCAGTTAGGATCTCGTGCCACCTCCTCTTAGAGCATTCATCTCTGTCCCTCCACACGCCACCACCACAACCAAAATATTAAAAGACAAATAATTATTTGAATGAGAGGTAAACAAAGAAGAAGGAGAGTGGGTCACTGAGCCAGAGAGAGATACACACTGTGACACCCCGTAAATCCAAACACTAATCAAAGATTAATTTAGAGAATTAATCATAATCTCTTTGCTAATCTATTCCTAAAAATCCTTGAAACTTAATAGTCGATGGACTAGATTTTGACTACTCACCTAAGTCAAAGGGTTGTACCCTGTGCTTCTTGAGTTGTGCCCTTGTTTTTTCTCTCCCTTGTCTTTCCAACATTAGTAACAGGTTAGAATGCTCTTTCCTACTAAGGTTTTAGTGGATTAAGCTAACCTAGCCAATATTCTTTCATATTCATTCACCCTTCAATCTAAAACACAAAAACCTCCGGGGCCTTCCTAAAATGGTTTTAGCTTCTCTCCAAGCTAGAATTTGAGCATCCAAGTCTTGTAAGATATTCTCCCAAGATTCCTACTTTCTTCATCTTGAGCATAGGGGAGGGTAAGATTCTTGGTCCTTTGATGTTTTTTAACCTTCTCTTTATAGGTGTCTTTTTCTAAAGATAGGATCTTTGTTATCTTTTGATTTGTGTTATGAAGTTGGTGCGAGAAAGAGGAGCTCTAGGAAGGTTTTTTTAAGGTGGATAGATTAAGTTATTAGGCTACGAAGTAACCTATGCTTTACAAAACCTATTTTCTTACTTATATGATGATTCTTGGCTTCTACATGTGATTCTTGAGTTGATATGTGAGAATTTAATGCATTGTCTTGTGGTGATGCATGTTTAGAGCTTGTTCTTAGGGTTCTTGTATGTCATTGCTTGGCTATTTCTTGGGTTCAAGTCATATTGTTGTTGTGTGTGAGATTTTGAGGTTTTTGGACTTGGAATTTGGACTTTCGTTGATGAAAATCCCCGAAGCGGATATTCTGGAGAACATATTGGTACCCGCGGGGGCGGAACGGCGGGCAGTGGCGCTACCCGCCGCCCACCCGCTGGGACTAGATGGGCCTGGTTGCGGCGTGTACCCGCGGGCGGACCACGGTTGTGGAGTCCACCCGTGGACCCACCCGCGGGGTACATGTGGTTGTTGGTTGGGGATTTAGTTCCACGTGATTCTTTTGACTCGGCATTGAATGTTTTGACCTCCGATGTTGTTTTTTATTTGGTATTTGTGAGTCTCTTCGATGTTCGTATGGGATCCTAGAACGATATGTTAGGAAATCATTTAGATTTGGTGTCTTGGAAATGTGCTAAGGGTCTGACATTAGTGATATCGTTAGCGCATAGATGGGAGTCTTGGAATTGTTCTTTGGAACTACTTTTTGGGTTTACCCCGTTTGTTAAGCATTGCTAGTTTGATGTTGAAATGTAGTATGTGTGCTTTGTTTCTTCCCATTGGGGATTTGGACAACTTGTGTTGACAATCATTTTGGTGTTTGGATTGTATCTTTGTTGTGAGTAATGGGTCTCATGTCTGTTGTCATGCATCTTTGTTATGTCTGCATGGAGAGCGCTAGACGTGGATCGCTTAGATAGATTAAGCTATCTGTGTAGACGTATATTTGTTTTTTGTTATTTGCCTTGAGGCTTAGTTAGCCGGCCTTGTGTGCCTTGAACTTGTATGATTTGTTTGAACTTGATAGATTTTCCGCCCTAATGCAATCTATGTCTGAGATACGGTGTGGCATAAACATGTCCGATTTTATATAGCTTCCGTTTTTTTTTTTTTTTTTTTTTATTGTCTTGATGATTAGATGTTCATTCTATGCATTAAGTTTTAAAATATGGTAAAAATCAGGGGTGTTACACACCCCCCACAAACCTAAATTTAATGTGAATATTTGCGTATTAAATACGCGTGAATGGGAGCGGTTTAGAAGGTCAAAACACTTAAAAGGAGTGATCGTTATATAATTTTTTATATAACTTCTCCATTCTAAAAAAAACAAACATTCCAATTTGCCGCCTTGCACTCTTTGGGGTGTCCCTTCTCTGCTTTCTTGGGTCATCTCCACCACCATATCCCTTCATATTTCCCCACGAATAGATGCAAAAATCACATCCCCATTGTCACAGAACGTTTTTAAGCCAATACAACGAATAACTCTGAGGAGATGATAAACTATATATGCATGTGTTATAACACAAGCATGCAAATGCAACCTCACCAACTACAGAATTTATAATTTCATCTTTAATTTTATTGTCTAAATATATAATAAAAACTTTTATCCGTGTATTGCACGCGCATCACACGGGTAATTAGACAATTATTTACTCGAATTCAAACAAGGATAACATCAGAAAATATAATTGATACAACTCATTTCATCGACTGCACTATATAATATTCGTTATTATAATTTATATTTGTATATCGATCCAAATATTCTTAAAGTATTATAACAAATTCATTTCGTGCAACGCCCGAGTGAAAATACTAGTACTAGTAGAGTTAATTCCTTTTTTGGTCCTAGACTTATGGTCGCAAGGACAATTTTAGTCCTTCATAAAAAATTTGGACAATTTATTATGGACACACTTATTGTGACGAGGACAATTTTGGTCCTCCGTCAGCATTCCCGCTTGAGGGAGGGGGGGGGTATTTGCGTCATTTCATGATATCTCCTTCTTGTAACCTTCTAAAGCGTCGTTCTCGGTAGATTTCGACACTCCGGTGCAGAGACTCGCGTTCCAATTCGCCAATGACCTAACAGAGAGGATAGAGAGGGAAACGGGAAGGTTAGGGGGGTGAGCTAGAAACGGTTAGCCAAGTGTCGAGAGAGTATGGCGTTGAGTTGCAGTCCCGCAATCTTAGCTAGCCACCAAGGATTTCCCTTCAATCAAGTGATCCAATTTTTCGAGTGTGTGCATAATGCAAGGAAGATCCACTTGGTTGATATCAATATCCGGAGTGGAATTCAGTGGATGATTTTGATCCAAGCTATGGAAGAGCACCTGGCAGTTCCTCGATCGAGCGTATTAGGTTAACCACAATCGGAGTGGCAGGGAAGGGGAAGATGGAAGAGTGCGGCAAGAGATTGCAAAGCTTTGAAAACTCCTTGAATCTGTTGTTTTGTTTCGATAAAGTCTTCCTGTCAGATCTGAAAGATTTTAGGGGAGATTTGTTCCAGGTAGAAGATGAGGAAGTTGTGGCGGTGCAAGCAAACATCGTGCTGAAAACAATGATCGCACGGTCAACCGATTGCCTCGACAGTCTAATGAGAGGAATTCGAGGGCTTAGGCCGGCAGTAATGGTGGTGGCAGAAGTGGAAGCGAACCATAACTCGTCGTCATTCATTAACTGATTCGTGGAGGCACTTTTCTTCTACGGCGCATACTTCGATTGCTTGGAAGATTGCCTTGATCGCGACAACCCGTGCAGAAGGACCATTGAAGAGCTCCATTTTGGGGAAGGGATTCGAAACATGGTGTGCAAGAATGACACTCTAGAAGGCTGGGAGAAGGAGATATCATGAAATGACGCAAATACCCTCCTTTCAAGCGACCATCTAACGGGAATGCTGATGGAGGACTAAAATTGTCCTCGTCACAATATGTGTGTCCATAAAATGTCCAAATTTTTTATGGAGGACTAAAATTGTCTTTGCCACCATAAGTCTAGGATCAAAAAAGGAATTAA
>VALG01011835.1:0-15633 GCA_009835305.1 Ipomoea purpurea
CTTCATGTTATGCCGTTAGCACTCCCCAATTGTATGCTTTTCATGTTGTTACGTTAGGACCTGCATAAATAGACTCCCCTCAGTAGCAAGGACACGCCGTATTCTGTACTGAAAAGACTGAACACTTAGCAATACCATTCATCTTAGTTCACTTATGCAATTATGTCTATTCTATAATATTATCCGGTAACATATTTACCGTCATTGGTGTTTTGGTTTATGAGAAATGATATTCCTAATGGTTGCAATCAGTTAAATGTTTAGCATCCCTATCTGCCCTTTGATTGCATTATTTTTCGGTAGCTGATCTACTCGTCTGTTTTCCATTTAGTACTTGCAGGATTTGGTGTGTGTCGTTTATCCAATGTTGCTTGCATAACTTGTTTGCCACTCATTTTGTTTTCACAGGGGGTTAATCCTTTACCGGATGGGGGGGCACCTTCGGATGTAGATGCCAATCATGTTTTACAACCCCGCCAGTGCAGGTGCCATTCTTTTTTCGATGTCCTTAAGTATGTTCTTGGTGTGCCCTCTATATAATCCTTTTTTTTTTTGCAGGTAGAGTCGTTTCTTCCTGATCTTTAACGATGCAGCTGGAGAAGTTAGTGTGCTTGTTGAGCCACGGAAGGGTGTGCCGCCAGCTAATGAAGGGAGGCAAAGGTTGTTATTAGTCGACAACTGTTGGCAGAATATATGACTTCTTCCCCGACCTACATGGATTAGTCACCCCATTTATGTTTGTGTTGTGGAGTTGGGTTTTGGATACTAGGCATGCAGTCATGTAAGTTCCATTTCTTGAGACTCTTTTATTTTGGTGCATATCCTGCGTGTAGTTCCAATGTCATGCTAAATGTTTATTCAAGGATTTGGAGTTGTGGTCGTACAAGGAGCGTTGTGCTTCGTGGCAAGATGTTGTTTCGTTGCAGAAGGGGTGTGGGGTTCGGGATGCTATTGTTGATGCTTTGTCTTGTTTTTGAATGAACAAGTAAAAGGAAGGAAACTAGAGGAACCTATACGTTTTTTCGCATCCGCGTGGACCACGGTAGTCATTTGTCTCTGCTTAGTTTCCATGGTTTTTGGTACTATTCAGTTCGCATTCTAATTTGTGTTTTTTACATAGGTTAGAACAGTGGTTGAGATATCTAGTAGCAAGGATGAAAGATGTGGTTGGTTTGGTGATCGCTTGCATGAAGACTATGATATAGCTGCCTCACACGTCTTGGGAAACGATTGACATGGTATTCTTTGGTTCTGTTTCCATTTTAATGTTGATTGATATGGGGTATATGCCACGGTGTTGAGTGTAATTTGCTTGTGTATTTTTCCCTATGCGTGATCGTGGACACTATTACGTTATGAGTGTGGACTTGAAGAATATGAAGATGGATATTATAGACAATTGTCATACCCACACCCGTAACAAGGCCAAATATGGGGCTGCTCCTGCTGACTTGGTAAGGTCTGTGTTCCTGTAATTTTGTTTTTGATTTTTCCAACGTGTTTGTGTTTCTTCCTTATTTGCTTTGACCTTTCATGAGGGGTGTTGTGCGGCGTGATTTGTTTTGTTATGCGTGAATGGGGATATAGTGGTGCATTTCTGTGTGCTGTATTTTGCGCGCACGGGTTGTTTAGGATTTGTGCTAGGGTGGTGTGTGGTCTGTTTAGCTGGGTTATATTTCTAACTTTAATATGCTTTGTGGCGTTGCAGCAAGCTTTCCTTGCTACGTTTTTGTGGGTCGTAATCTTCCTCGTCGGGCGGATTGTGTGCGACGCCTTAAACCCAAGCGGATGCACATGTCTTGGAGGGATGCGACCATCTTGGAGGACAGTGTCATTTATACTATGCGTCACATGGAATCGTTATTTGGGGCATGGTGTTTCAAACTGGGCATGCAGTTTAGTAAAAGGTGACAGGGACATGCTTAATGATTTGCGTAAAAGGTTCATGCATGATATCTTGGTGTCCAACATCAACACGCACAATCATTTTGTTATTCAGTCGCGTTGGAGTATGATCGCAAGATGTCTACTCGTAGCAAGTTAGTTTACATTCAGTGGCTAGTTTTTTTCTTTTTTATTTTTTTTGGCACTTGGGTAGAACTTTAGGCAGTTCTATGGCAGTGTATGTAGGTCATGGTTGTTGGTTAGTATAATGCCGTTTATTTTTGTGGCTAACGTAACATTAGTACCATTTTTTTGTATGCTCTGGCAGGACCACGAGCTGGTACTATTACTAATTGGGTTCTGTGATTAATTAGTTTTTGAATGTACATATCTTGGTAACTGCTTGCACATTAATTAATTCAGCTCCTACTTAATCATATTCACCCTTCTTATTGTTTAGTTCATTTTGCTGCTAATTAATTTAATATAAGACTCCCCTCTAGTTGTATTTACTAAAACGCAGAACCCAAATTAAGTAGAATATCTCGTTCCTTCCCTAAATACCTCTCATCAAATTGTACCCATAAAATGTCTCATCAAAGCTCTAGAGCCCTGTTGCTAAACCTTGGGAAATTTTGGATAATTATTATGAAAACAAATATGGGTGCCAGACATTGGAGTATTTCAATCTGCTCAATTTTAGTGTTTTGCGTTTTACTATGGTGGTGAATATTTTTTTATGGGATTAACGTTGGAGCATTTAAATCTGCTTTTAACCAATCATTTTTTCCTTTTTTTAAAAATAAAAATCTGACCCTAACCATAAGGTGTTGTATGGTCATATTGCCGAACACTGCTACTGCCAACCATGCATGATTTTCAATTTATTATAAAACATATGTAAATGGTTTTCAAAATTAATTAGCAAAACCCAAAAATGTAACCATGCTTGACAAAAGCAAATAAGTAACTACTGATTAATGCAACCACTTGCATGATTTTCAAATTAATTTAGCTAACTAATGATAATTATCCCATTCTAAAAGCAATTATTCGCACCATTTTTAGACCTTACATATTTTGAAGTTGCGCTATCGTGTGTCCATATTGGTCACCATTTGTGCAACGTCGTTCTCTCTTTTGATGTCTCTTATGATTTCTATCTCCTTTTGCCTTTTATCCTTTTCCCGCTGCCCTTGTTTTTTGCAAACTATATGAGGCCGAATGGTCACGTTTGTGCTGTTACTGTCCTGCATAGTTCTTCTTATGCTTCTTTATTGCTCTTGCTTTTGCTCGGTTGGTCGCAGTTCTTACATCAATGCTTGCTTGTGCTCTCGTAGAATTTGTGTTTGGAGTTTCATCTCATATGATCCGTCGTCATACCGACTAGGCCCATGCATTGGGTATATTTCTGACCACAACTGAGTTCTGGTCTTTTTGCTTTGTCATTTGTTGCATTTTGGTCGTCGGTTAATCAATCCATGGTCTAATACTAGGACGAATGAAGCTTTCTGTCCACCGTGCCTTGATATGTACTGCGGTGGAATGCGTTCTATTCCGCAGGTTTTGTAAATGAAAAGATTATGGCAGGACAGCAACCCTATGCGGGTGAACATGCCACATGTACATGAGGTAGTACTTGTTCCGGATCGTGATAAACACAGTATACTGTCGGATCTCTCCGTTTATTTTCGTAGCGGTTTGTTTGCCCACCCCCCCCCCCCCCACCCCCCCCCCCCCCTTTTTTCTCTATTGACACCACATGCATAAGAAGCAGCTTTGTTCAATTCGTTTGTACCTCGTGGAATATAGTTACGTGCTATTCTGCAGCAGCATGGCGCTCTATCAGCAGAGGTGTCTTGAACTTGGAGTAGTGTCGTTCGCATGCAGCGTTTAACTTAGCTTCTTCGTATCGTTGTGCATCGATTGCACTCTAGTAATGCATTATGAACTCTACTAAGCTTGAGTGTTGGCTGAAAGAATCTTCCAAACATACTGTTTTCTCCTTCCCGAACGGACGTGGTTCCACTAATCCACCCCATAGCGAGATCTGAAATAAGGCTGGGATCCATAAAACCATAACTCAAACATTTGGCAGAAGAGTTAATACCATCTGGGGTCCTCCAAGTATAGTGGTTTTGCCACGTTTAGTCCTAACTTCAAATTGACCATCTGTGGTCCTTTCGACTTTCAAAATTAACCATTCTGTGGTCCAAGTTAACCACCCATGGTCCTTCAAGTTTCGAAATTTAACTAGTCGTGGTCCTCTTGAAACGACCACAGTTGGTTAAAATTTAATAGTTGAAGGAATTGAAGCATGTGCTCCATCTCAACTAAAATCTTAAGCTAATAGTTGGCATTATGCTCACACGCCCTCACGTGTACGGTGGATTCCAACCAACACGTGGACCGGTAAACCATAGTCGCTTACGAGTGGCGTTGAGATTCGAACCCATGACCTTTGGTCTGGCTCTGATACCAAATTGAAGCATGTGCTCCATCTCAACTAAAATCTTAAAGCTAATAGTTGGCTATATGCTCACAGAAGGACCCTAGGTGGTTAAATTGGACCACGAATGGTTAAATTTGAAAGTCAAAGGACCACGAATGGTCAATTTGAAAGTTAGACTAAACGTGGCAAAACACTATACTCGGAGGACCTCGGATGGTATTAACTCTTTGGCAGAACATTTTGACTCCACTAATCCATACTCTCCACAGTCCCTGCCACTTCCCTTCAAATTCATTTGGGTTGATCCTTCATTCCAAACAATGGTGTTCAATTTGCTATGGAAGACCAAATCCTTTGCCAATTACAAGCCCTACCTTCTCTCCCACTTTTGTCATTATATGCCACATGCAAAAATTGTGTCGCGTTGCTGGAAATATGTTCCCCACTGCGGCCTTCATAGCTGGGTCTTGGTCTGTTATGATGTATTCGGTGCGTCCCCATTACCTTGTTAAAATTCGCTAACAGCCACTCGTATGATTGTATATCTTCCTTTGTTAGCAACCATACTGCAAATGTAATGCATCGTTTGTGGTTATCTACTCCTATGAATGGGACGAACACTAATTTGTACCTGTGTAGAAATGTATGTATGTTAGTCAGGTGTCGGATTTGCACTCTTTGTGCACACCTGGGTATTGTGTTTTGCACGATATGAGATTAAATTCTGCACATGATTAGTAACATGTATGCACTCACCTGTTAGTACTATATGTAGGTCGAATGAGACTACATCCCCAAATTAGGTGTAACTCCGTCGTGCCGTTGGGTCTGCCCAGAATACACGGTTTAGGTGTTGTTGTTCGTCAATATCGTAATCATGGAAGAAAACATACCAATTCCCATTGTGCGCCTATGCCTATACGTTGCCAGAATTGGATAGTCGGATTCATGGTGTCTTGTGCTTTGCTGTGTGGGGGATTCGTGGATCTGGCCGGCCTGGGTTTCTAATTTGTATATTAGATGCGGCAGTTATTTGGATGTGGTTGGCATTGTAGTGTGTTTACAATAATGCCCTTGTTATATTAAAATCCCTAGTAGCGCTATTTAGTTGAGCTGTTAATTATAGCCTTTAGATCATATCAAACGGATGCTCTGGATTAGTCCTCCATGTTCACCATGGATGGTGAACACGGTCCCAACGGTAACAGTGCACCGTTATTATTATTTTTTTGTTTCTATTTATTTTTTAACCGCGTGACTTTTCTTCTTCAGTTTCACATTTTGCGGTTTCACTTCCTCTTCGCGCAAGCTTCTTCAATATAATCTCATAAAAAGAAAATTCATAATTTCATAACTGCACATTCATAAATCCATGCTGCAAATTCATAATTGCATGGATTTATGCATGTGCAGATATGAAATTATGAATTTTCTTTTATGAGATTATGAATTTTCTGTTATGAGATTATGAATTTATAGTAAATTCATAATCTAATAACATAAAATTCATAATTTAATAAATGTTTTTCTTTTATACGATTATGAATTTTATGTTATGAAATTATGAATTTACAATAAATTCATAATCTCACAACAGAAAATTCATAATTTGACCAAACGCGCGTTAACATCACATTAGCAAATTATTTTTTTTCCTGTAAAAACGGCACTATTTTGACAATCATTATTGTGTGGACCATGATACAAACAAGTTGTGTCGACCATATTTTGTTTACTGTAAAATAATGTACATTCAGTACAAAAATAATGTATATTCATTACAAAAATAATGTACATTGTATTCAAGGGATGTACATTATATTATATAATGTATATTTAATATAAAAATAATGTACATTTAATATATTATGATACGCGTAACATTGTGTGGACCATGGTCCACACAATAATTTGCACCGTTTTGACTCATGTTCACTATTCTTGGTGAACACGTTTCCGAAACATAATCTGGCTCAATACTGGCATTCGTTCTACCAATAGGCCAAAAGAAATACTTTAATGTTTTGACCCAATCCAATAGTCCAATACAAAACACAAAATATTATAGCCCTAATTCCTAATACCTTATTTTCTACTCGGGCTCTCGGCTTCTGCAGTTCTACGTCTCCACTCCACGGACGACGGTTCTCCGACACTCGGTCAGGCCGTCGCTCCCTCACGCCCTCCGCCCTCCGCCCTCCGCCCTCGCTCCTCAGTCCTCACATCCTCAGACTATCAGACCTCGCTTCATCGACAGAGCAGTCTCAGCGGCGACCGTTAGGGACTCGGGCACTAAGCGACTCTGCGGACCTCACCTCAGCCTCGCCTTCAGCCAGTCAGCCTCTGCGGCTCTGCTTCACTGAGTCACTGTAACTCCGAGGCTCAAAGTAAATATTTATTTTATTACATATTAAAATTAAAAGGGATTTCAGATATTATTATTTTGATTTTTCTTCATGTTATCTTATTGTTATTGTTTCAGTTTAGCTTGGGTTTGTTACTTTTTCTTTTATGGTAGATAGAGATTAGAAGTTTACTCCTTGCCATAAGAAGGTTTTTATAAACTATGGCTGTTTAGATTACCAGTAAAATTCAGGCCAATGTTAACAAAGCCATACTAATTTGTTTCACAGTTATGGCTAAAGCATCACACCTAATTTAATCATTTGAACACTAGCAACAGTTGCTTCAAAACTTGTCAAAAAAAAAAAAGTCTCCTTGGTTCTGAATTAGTATGGATTTATGGACATTTTTCAAATGATAAGATAGCAAATCAATTTCCATAGTTTTAAGCGTCCATATATTAATGCACAGAAAGATAACTATACATGTGTGTGGGGAGAAAGAGGATTTGTTAGCTTGGGTTCTTGTACAGGGGAAGGACATGCACATCAAGTACCTACTTCAAGCAACTTCTTAAGTATGAGCTTAGTAGAAATAAGTTGATTACTGGAATAATTTACTCCTAAAATGTATTTGGAAACTTGGTGTTTCATCTATATTATTATTACATTTTGCTCTTTGTTTGTTTGCTGATATTCTTCCATATGCATAATAATGTAATATGATCATTTGCAACTGTTGTACTTAGGGAAAAAAGACTGTATTTCACGGATTTGGCCAATTTTGAGATATGGACATTGATTCTAAAGCACCCGAGGAAGAACAGGTTACCATGAAAGCTGAAAGCAAGGTACAAATCTTCTGTTTAAGTATTCCTTTTATCTCCAAAATTTCAATTTCCACTAGTTGCCAAATTTTTTAGTCTGTTCTTCTTTATTACAGGGTAAAGAGAAGGTTGACATAGCCAATTCAATGGAAAAGCTTAAAATTGATGGTCATCATCTACTTTCAAGAAAAAGCCTGTTATCATCATTGTGGTTGGAATGGCAGGTAAGATTAACTTCGAGAGGCCTTCATCTAATTTGAAAAATATATCTTTGATCTTTGTTATACAAGAACTTGTAATGTCTGTAATTCTCTTGAACATTGGCAAAAATATATCTTTTTTTTTTTTTTAAACTTTATTATACAAAGACTAGTAATATCCGTAATACTTGAAGACTCTGAATCAGAAACTATTGTTAACTAGGTAGTGGGAAAACTACGCTTCTTCATCGGCTGGTATGTCACACGATGGCTTCTAATATTCGAGGTTATGTTATGAACCTCGATCCTGCTGTTTTGACCCTTCCATTTGGAGCAAATATTGACATAAGAGACACTGTTCGCTACAAGGAAGTCATGAAGCAATTCAATCTAGGGCCTAATGGAGGAATCCTTACTTCACTAAACTTGTTTGCAACAAAGTTTGATGAGGTGAAGCTTTTAGTTTTGCTCTTGAATTTTATCGTTAAACACCTTTGAACAATTTGTTTCCCTCTTTGCTTGCTGTGGTGTTTGGCCCTTCTCTCTTCTGAGTACTTCTATGCCTTTTTGTAAATGTTTCTTGTACAAGTTTGATTTATCTGTATATATTATACTTGTCCTCTAGCTAGGATAGATGAATTGAATGACCAAGTATGCAACTAATATTATATCCTTCTAGTCTAGAATATCTGAGTGTTGACTAGGATCTATACTCCATTCTCTAGCACAGCTTAACCACAAATGCTATAACTTTTCAAACTCAATAGGGTGTAGAGGAATTGTTCCAGAAATCTTTGTACACACTGCTCTTTTGGAATGTATGAAATATCTTTTTCCAGCTTCAATAAGTGAAAAGAAAACTATTGTCCTCAATTTGCATACAATCTTCCCTCTTAGCCTCTGTAGATTGGTATGGTTAAAATACTGCTATATGAAACCATTTACCTTTCTTGATATTTCTGTGCATTACATGTTCACTGCAAAAATTTATTTGTTCCCTACTTCCGGTAGTAATCCAAATGACACATTAAATTGGCGGAAAGAAAAAGGTTTCAGTGAGCCTGTAGAAGCTGTTCTTTCCACCGTTAAAATTCATAATAAGACAAGGAGATTGTGATTTCATATTAATTATCTCTTCCTTCCTCCCTTTGTGATGTAAGCTGTTTTTGCAACAAATTGCAGGTCATTTCAGCTATAGAAAAACGAGCTGACCAGTTGGACTATGTTCTAGTTGACACCCCTGGTCAGATCGAGATATTCACTTGGTCTGCTTCTGGTGCAATTATCACAGAAGCTTTTGCATCTACCTTTCCTACTGTGGTAACATATGTGGTTGACACACCCCGATCTGCAAGTCCTGCTACTTTTATGAGCAACATGCTTTATGCATGCAGTATCCTCTACAAGACACGACTGCCTCTGGTATTGGCATTCAACAAGACAGACGTAGCACAGCATCAATTTGCTTTGGAGGTATGGTTAACATTGGTTTTTAATGGATGATGATGATGGGATCGTATTACTGATTAGTGAACTTTGCCGTTTCCTGATTCACCGTTGTGTTTTCACATTTTGCGATTCCAGTGGATGGAGGATTTTTGAAGCATTTCATGCAGCGCTGGACTCGGACCCAACTCTTACACTTCAAACTCTGACACGAAGCCTATCCCTTTCACTGGAGGAGTTCTATAAGAATCTGAGGTCTGTAGGAGTTTCTGCTGTTTCAGGTGCGGGGATGGATGCGTTCTTTAAGGCATTGATGCAAGTGCAGAGGAGTACATGGAAACTTACAAGTATATTTCTTGGCTGTTCTAAGAATTTAACTACTCTAATTAAATATAGTAAACCATTGTTTTTATTTTTTTGGTTCAACCATGAGGTGTCCTGAGTAGGCTCTAACTATAGGAGAACACCTTTAAGCCAGTACCATATTCAGACTAATCCTTGCTCGCAACGGGCCGGCCCAACTAAGAGTTAAAGTGCTGGTCATATAGTTTTTTCAACGAGAGGGGTTTTGAATCCCAACCTTTCTTAAGAGATGAGAGTGCACAACCACTTCACGGCCTACTAAGCTGGTTATATAGTAATCCATTTGATTTTTGCATTGTTCAATTTTAGGGCTGAACTTGACAAGAGAGTGGCGGAGAAGCAACGGTTGGAGGAAGAACGCAGGATGGAGAACATGGAGAAGCTCAGGAAAGACATGGAGAAGTCTCGGGGAGAACGTGGGTATTGAGCACTGGCTTAAAGGATAACCCCATGATGGAAGAAGATGAAGAGGACGAAGATCTGGAGGAAGATTTTGAGAGATTCGGCGAGGATGATGATGATGATGATGGTGGCATAAGTGATGAGGATGAAGAAATTGGAAGTTTTCTTTCTGATATGGCAAAAGAAAAAGTTTGTATATTACTGATGGATGAAAGTGAACTGGACCAACTTACTAGAGACGTAAATGTCAGTTTTGCCCTTATGCAGTGATAATTTGGTCCTCACTCACACACGGATTAGAAAGACTGTATGTGAAATGACTATCGAGTATGAACTCATTTTAACGTGAGATGTACTAAATGTTCACATAGTACAAAGCAAATATTGATATGGTATAACTTTAGTTAACGTCTATGGTCAAATTTCTTAAGTTATGAATACTTGTAATAGATTTTGATAATATTAAATATACTACTAGTAATGTAGGATCTCAACTTTTAAGTGTACTTTTGCATATCATTGGATGTATTTTATTAGTGATAAATGAAGTGCATTCTTTTGAGTGTACTTTTGCATATTATTGGATGCATTTTGTAATTGTGCATGATGTATTTCAAAATTTATATTTTAGTCAGAGTGGACATGGGTGTCTTCTAGTTTCTGTTGTTTTAAAGTGTGTGATTGGAAGATCAACTTGAATCAGTTCAAATTTTACATGGTGCTTGTTTCACAAAATTCATCCCCCCGCGCCTCCCGTCCACAGGGTCCGCCTCGACCCCAACCACACACACAAAAATATATACGTGGGAGGGGATCGGTCGGGTGAACTTCCCCATTAAGCATTACACTCGCCTTTAAGTACACAAGACCACAATTAATCAACAAGGATATATTCAAACACCAAATTCGCGCTCTTAGAGCAAACTATGTCTTATGCCAACCTCACGCACCTTAAGCACAAAACTCAACCTTAATACAAAATAAGAAGTTTAAGTTTAACACTCAATAATCCATTACATACACACTAACGCACGATTAAGCAAAAACTAAACATTAGACAAACATGCACTTTAATTTCAACAAACTGCACATTAAAGTCGAATCACGAACATTAACTAACAAGTACACAGTCTAGGCACAAGACTAGCACCTTAAGGACAACCCACCGGAATTAAACACTACACCTCACCGCCATAACCCAACCTCATGCCGTTAAAACCGTCATTCGACCTTAACTAGAAATCCCGCTACATTCACTTCAGCACACACACACACACACACAACCACACACACAACCACGACAAGTGATAGCGTCTACGTCCTACTACGGCGGAGGGTCACGGTCGGTGTGTATGGTGGACGCACGTTAAGCTATTACCTGGCGCACTAAATAACACAGAACACATGCCCTTAATCCATACAACAAGGCACTTAAGAACACAATCATCCCTAATTACAAAAATACGACTTAAGCCCAGAAAAGCCCATGGCAAAACTCACAACTTAAATGTAAATGTCTCACATTAAACACCAAAGTCAGCACTTAAGTTACAACCCTCATGCACATTAAGTACAAACCTCACGCACATTAAGCATTAAACTAACGCACTTTAAGTAGTAACTCACAGACCTTAATCACTAACCCCACGCACCTTAAGCACTGGTAGGATACCCCGACCGACATGCCACCGTGTTTTATTGTTGTTTATGCAGGTTTACAGTTCGGATATTCTAAAGGAACCTGGTCGGACCCGACCGATGTCTTCAACACCCGATCGGTGGCCCTTGGACGAGAGAGTCGAGAAAGCACGTGGCAACGTTACGCCAGACAGGCAGGGTTCGGGGTGAAGACACGTGGTTGCTACGTGGGTTACATGCCGGCTGGCCGGAATTGTCTCCGGCCTAAGCTATAAATACCCGCATCGGCAACAGTGTGAAGGACTTTTGAGACGATCGATAGGCTATTTACAGAGCAGCCCGACCGCAGTCAGTCGGCCTCGGAATAGCCCTTTTAGATTGTATTAGGTCCTTTACCGATCAATAAAGACTTTAATTATTTGCTTTTGACTTGATCGTGTTGACTTCTTTGACCGCATTACGTGGATTTTATACTATCAAGCACAAACCCCACGCATTTTGCACAAAACGACGCATATTAAGAATAAATCTCACGCACCTTAAGCACAAAATTAAAGCACACACTTTTATGTTTTAACAAGTACTGACATTCATCACTAACCCCATGCACCTTAAACACAAACCCCACGCACATTAAGCACAAACTCCACGCATATTAAGAACAATCTCAAGCACCTTAAGCACAAAAGCTCACATTTAAGTTTTAACACTACTGACATTAATCACTAACCCCACGCCCCGACTTAGCACAAACCTCAGCAAATTAAGGGAGACTCCCCGCATATTAAGAACAAATCTCACCCCTTAAGCACAAAAGCACACTTTAGATTTACAATACTCACATTACGAGTACAAACCCACGCAATTAACGACAAAAGCTCAAGCACCATTATGCACCCCCAAGAGTCAAGACATTAACACAACTCACTCACATTAATTTTGACTCGAGGCAAATTAAAATGCCCACATTTTGTTTTAAAATTTTGGTATTTAGAGTTGATGTTAGAGCGAGTGAAGGCTAAGATAACTGCACAACGCACCTGAGGCGGTAGCGACACCAAACCGCTAATATATAATACTATCAGATATATATAATATACTATACGTATAGTTACTATATAGTCGATTTGTCAGTGACAATCTTCTTATGAAGCTGGAACGAACATAAGCTATTTACTAAGAGTGTACCAACACCTATATTAGATGTGTACTAATGTTAAGAGATTGCACACGTCTAATTTGTGTTGGGAAAAAGTCAATTTTTTCTTCTATAAATATTATTATATTTTATTTTAAATCTTTCCTTTATAGAAAAAAAATAGGTAGAATTAATTAATTATTCCCTTCGCTGGAGGTGATGATATATTTAATTTCTTGTATCTTACTTTGATTTAACGTTGAATAGCTTTTATTTGTGCGCTATAGTAAGATCCAGGCCGGCTATGCGGTGGTTGGCTAAAGGCTAGCTGGTATATATTCGATGAATTTCATCTCCGGCCTCTCAAGTATATAACAAGCTAGCTTTGTCCAACCTCTTGCCTTCTCATTTTCTTTCTTATCTTATTCCATTTACTTTTTTCTCTAATGATCTTCTAGTTTGTTCGTTAAAAAGCTTACAATTGTAGTAGCTTCTTGTTTATAATAACTAATAAGTTTTCTAAGATTTCGAAATCGCTACAAATAGCACTTCCAATATATAGTTATTATTCTGAAAATATTGATAGGTAGTTTTAACCAATGATTATTTTCATTTCATGGGTTTTGAGCAGTGAGAGACATTATAGACTTTTTGTGGGTCAGTAAATTTAAAAATTGTAGGTATGAACCATAATACCTAATTGTACACGAGAGTTAGTTGTTATGAATAAAGACCTTATCAAAAAGGACAACCTCTTGTGGGCACCTGTATTTGTTCTGTATACTGAGTATTGGGTACTATAGCTTTATAGGGCAGGGGTTAGAGATTAAATTTTTGGAGAAGAAAAAAATTTATCTCCATCATTATTTTCTTAAAACATTAGCAAACGTACACACTATCGTAATGGAAGCAGATAATGGTCTATTTGGGGAATTAAAGTTAATTTATAATATATAATGTAATATCTATACATATTTTAGTTTGGTAAGATGCGGTTAATTGGTTGAGTTAATTAGATGGTATAAATAGTTGATATATACTGATTGTAGAAAGGGTTTGGTAAGTACTATAGTGATAGCGTTTTTTACTTTTAGCATTTTGAAGTTCAAAGTTTAACCAAATTTATATTAATTTTTTAAGAACAAACGCATAATAGTATCATAATAACAATGACTAATAACATCTACAAACAGGGCGAATGTTTGCTCATCTTTCAACCAGCGTTTTACAATTATTCTCTAATAAGTGTCTTATTCTTTGCTAGTGTAATAGGATATTGTTCTTCCGATCCTAGGCTAGTACGTCGTTGACTTATGGTTATTGTCGTACATTATACTAAACCGCAATCAACGATAAATCTTAACTTATAATCTAATAAATTATAATAATTTGCTTTCCCATGCACATTGGTATAAACATATATACTAATATATATACACCATTAAAATAAAAATAATGATACAATGTTGCAGTGAGATATCACTGAATATTTGGAGTGCATGTAACAAAAAAGAATATATATACATCTTTATTGTATTTATTTAATTTTAAATAAATACGATTTATACATAAATATAATATGATATTAAAAATTAATAACATTAATTAATCGTGAGTATATGGCCTATTGAAGGGAAAGTCGGCGGAAAAGAGGAAACGCTCGGAAGATAACATGGAGGATCCGAGCTTCATGTTTTTCTTTAAGGTATACGTACATTGGTTGTTGGTTTGTTTTACTAGACCGCCGTTTCGCAACGCGGATCTGTCTATTTATACACTCCTGGAAGTACATAGTTGTTAGCAGTACAGGTGAAGTGAATTCAGCACGAGGTGCTGGGAGATTATTGACGGAGGTGAAGCCAATCCGCACTAGTTACTAGAGGCCATGTTGGCTGGGCAAGTTAATAAAATCTAGGCAGCACAATAGGTGGGACATAGAATTGTTAACGGAGGGTTAAGGGTTAAGTTCAATACCTTGGTCGCTTAAATATGAATGTCTAGGATTGTTGATTGGAGGAGGGTGAATGGTTAATTTCAATACCTGTCGTTAAGAAGACTCATGATCTATAAAGGAATCGAGTTTGATACAGTATAATTAATAACTTGATAATAAAGTTTGATCTATGAAAGTGATGAAATAATCAGAGTCTATGACTAAGATTTTTGACGGAAGGGAAGGGCCAATCTTGTCTAACATTTTTGGTGTGCATGATGATTAATAGTGGTTATTGTCGATGTTGAACAGGAATAGTTGGGTTTTGAGAAATGGAATATAGTTCTGGGGGTTAAATGTGAGTACGAATGCGGGTGAATGACGTTGAACTAGCCGGATGCACCAACCATGGTATAACTTCGAGGGCGCAACTTACATTCTCAGCCCCCATTGTAGCCGCGATCTAGCTGATACCTACCGAATTGGCGTTCAGGGTGTTCTATTTCTGGTGGATTGAGTCTTGTAAGTTTAATACAAACAAGCAGGGTCGAATGTGAAATTATCCTGAGAGTTAAACTTTTTTTATAGTTAGGACGAAGTTACATGTATGAATCAACTTGTTATGTGTCCTTCAATCCATTTTTTCTTTTTTATTTTATACTATATGGACATGCTTAGATTTTTTTCGAACAAAGATTACCATGCATGAATTTAATAATAATATTTGTCATTCTTGATGTCATGATTGAAGGTGACAGTGTCACGATTTTAAACCACGAAACATGAAGGAAAATGATCAGGGATCGATGGAAAGTATGATTGAATCGTCCCTCTGAGCGCATAAAGGCTAGGGTATTAGATAGCAGTGGGCTGCTTGTGGCAATGTGAAGTCATGTAGTTAGTTAGTCTGACGAATTGGATTACTAGAATAAAAAAAAATGAGGAAAAATTCATTTTTATTATTAGGTTATAAGGGTATTGTAGAATGTCCGTCCTCAAGTGTCTGGT
>VALG01011837.1:0-26285 GCA_009835305.1 Ipomoea purpurea
TTTAAGGGTTTTAAAATAATCATCAAATGTGTTGCATCTAGTTTTAAAAAATTAAATTTCAAGTATTCTTTTTTAGTTTTAAAAATGTTTCAAGAGTGCTCTTTAGTTTTAAAAATGTATTTTCAAGTGTGCTTTTAGTTTTAAAATATTTTCCAAGTGGTGCCTTCTAGATTTATATAATGTTCAAGTATTTTTTAAGGTTTTAAAATAATCTTCATGTTTGCTCTAGTTTTAAAATAAATTCAAGTATTCTTTTTAGTTTTCAAAATGATTTTTAGTGTTCTATTTCGTTTATAAATGATTTCAAGTGTGCTCTAGTTAAAGTGTTTCAAGTATTTATTTTTTTTAGTTTTCAAAATTTATTTTCAATTATTGTAAGTTACAAGCTTCACAAAGTATTTTGTGTAGGATGTGCCACAATGTATAATATGACTGTTTTTGTTATATCAGTGGGAAAATCTTTTTAATTAAGTACTCAAAATGTCTGATTTTCCTTTGCCAAACGAGCTTGTGCCTGTAACTGCATATTTTTGTTATCTCAAGTTTTTCATTGAAAGATATTAATTAACGCATTACAGATTTTTGGTTCTGTCTACTAATTTGTTGACTTGTCCAAACGAGGTCCTTTGACCGTTTCTTCTCAGGAGAACTGAAGTCTGATGTTGAGAAAGATCTACCTCCCAAGAAGGAAAGTATCCTCATGGTTGGTATGTCCCAGATTCAGAAGCAGTATTAATAAAGCTTTGTTGCAAAAAGATCTAGAAGTTGGTTAATTCTGGTGGAGAGCGCAAGCGTCTTTGAAGTAATAGCCATGCAACTGCGGAAATGCCAAACATCCATAACTGTTCCAAGGTGCTGAACCAGGTCCTCCTTATACTACGGGACTGATGGTGGGGGATCTGATAGAGAATGCTTGTAATTTTTCAATGTATATATATTTGTGGTAGACTGTTGATCTTACAGTTTGATTGCTGAAGCTGTTGCTTTCCTTTATATATTGTAGGCAAAATGGTTCTTCTGGATAAGCTGCTTTCAAAAGTGAAGGGCGTGGTTCAAGGGTGTTAATATTTTTTTCTCAGGTCTTCAGATCTATAAATGATATTGTTTGTTTCATGGCTATAAACTTCTTGTGGCGTGGTATTTGGAACGAGTAATTCCCTCTTATATCTTTATGCAGGTGGACTAGACTTTTTAGACATTCTTGGAAGATTTCTTAATGTTCGTGGTGATCAATAATTTTTCCGGATTGACGGGAAATACTGGTGGGGAGGATCGTGATGCTTCCATTGAAGCATTTAACAAGTCAGGAAGTGAGATTTGCTTTCTTGTTATGAACTAGGGTTGCGGGTCTCGAAATCAATCTGGCGACTGCCGATATTGTGATACTTTACGACGTGATTTGTTGATATTCTAACATTTCATTTATCTGGCACTGGATGGCTATTAGTTTATAATTCCGATGATATTGTGTTCACCAAATTGCACCAGGAATCCACAGGTTGATTTGCAAGCTCAGGATTGTGCCTCATAGGATTGATCAGAAGATGGAAGTTCAAGTGTTCCGTTTTTGCACTGAGGTTTCTTCAGTTTTATCTTTAATATTTTACTCAGCATGGACATAAATTAATATTTTTTAATTATAATTCTGTGAACAGTAAACTATTGAGGAAAGGTGATTGAAAGAGCTTATAAAGAAGCTTGCACTTGATTGCTTTGGTTATCCGGCAAGGAAGGCTGGCAGATCCAAAACGTAAGGTTTCTCATGGATTTGCACTTTTGGATATATAGCTATTATCTGTAATAACTAATTTGGATCCTTGCTTGAGAAGGAAGTTCGCTACTCTCTTGGTGGGTCATGGTTCTTCTCTCCCATTTCAATTAACTACTCAATGCCCACCTCACCCTCTTTGCCATGCTGAATTTTAAAATGATTGTCATGTATTCCTTTTAGTTTTAAAATGATTTTTAAGTATTTTTAAGTTTAAAAATGATTTTCATGTAATTTTTTTTTTATTTAAATTATTTCTAGTGTGCTCTTTAGTTTAAAACTGATTTTCTTTCTGCTTTTTAGTTTTAAAATGAATTCAAGTGTGTTTTTGTTTTAAAAATGATTTTCATGTAATTTTTTTTATTTAAATTATTTTCTAGTGTGCTCTTTAGTTTTTAAAAACTGATTTTCTTTTCTGCTTTTTAGTTTTAAAATGATTTTCAAGTTGTTTTTTGTTTTAAAAAATGATTTTCAAGTGTGCTTTTAGTTTAAAAATTATTTCAAGTATTCTTTTAAGTTTTAAAAATAATTTTCATGTGTGCTCTAGTTTAAAAATAATTTTCAAGTATTCGTTTTTAGGTTTTAAAAATGATTTTCAATAGTTTGTTAGTTCTCAATGATTTTGGTGGATAGAAGTGTTATTCTGTGGATAGTGCTTTGTTGCAGCACCTACCTCAACGATGGTAAAAATATTAAAATACACCAAATTTTGGACTTCACTGATAAAACGAAACAATATCAACATAAGTCACTTCATGTGTCATGTCTTCTAATTGGCTGGTAGCATAGGTTTCCTGTACTCAAGTGAAACAGTATTCTTTATCTCAATATATATACACACTTCACTTTTATTGTTCAACACTTCCTTTTCCCCTATCACCTATAATAGGTTAGATTCTAAAAACACAGTGGGTCATGGGTGTAATGCAGATGTGGGAGGGCCTTATACAGAAGACTATGGATGGAGGCTTGGATGTTATGATACCTATGTGTTCTGGAACCTCCATGAACCTTCACCTGACAATGTATTACCGTGGTTTTCTTGCATATTTTTGTGCTTTAGTTAGTTCTTCATTTCCACCTTTTTCCTGAACTAATGAGTTTAATTTCTATTTATATATTTTTTTAAGTATGATTTTGTGTGAGAAATGATTTAGTTAGATTCATAAAGCTAATCCAGAATGCAGGATGTGTGCATCTCTGCAATGGGCCTTATGTTTGGTGGAGAGTGGATCTTTGGGTAATTTTTCAAAATTACAGTTTAGATATTTAAGATTTCAGCTAAAGAAGTTGGCTCTCTAATGCCATTTCTCTGTTCAAATCTTGCAATTTCAGAGGGACCCCTGGTTTGGCTGGAATATGTACCACGGACCACTTTCAGAACCAATAGTGAACCTTTCCAAAGTCGTAACTTCTTAATTTCTAAATTCTAATACTGTCCATAATTTCTTTTCCCTTCAGAGGGGCAATGCAAGGTGGTTTGTCCAGAAAATTGTCCAAATGATTTAGAATGGAAGGTTGTTTCAGTCACAAGGGCGGTTCCATCTTTCTCTCTAAGGTAAAGGTTTTCATATTAGTGTAATTTGGTTGATACCAAATTTACATCCCAGGATTAATAGGGATGGGATAATTGCCAAGATCTTTTAAGAAATTCCGGTGGTGAAATAGTAGGTACTGTTTTGTGGTGTCTGCTTGTTTAGATTTTCAATGATAGTAAAATTGATGCAGATTGAGAATGAGTATGGGTTAGTAAGCAAGGAGTATGGTAATGAATACGTTACTTGAGCTGCAAAAAATGGCGGGGGTCCGTGTGTTTATGGTAAGGAAGACATGCACCGGATCCAGTGGTAAGTGGTGTATACAAAACTGTTCTGACTAGCTACAAGATATATTTTGAGTTATGAAAATTATTTTTGGTCAAATATGTGTGTTTGTGCATTGACTCCATTGAATTGTTTCTGACAAAATAGCCTTTGTTTTGACTTTGAGAATAGATAATACTTATAACGGATTTTATTGTGATTATTTTAACCCCATACAAACCTTACAATCCCAAAATATGGACCGAGGCATGCAGTGGCTGGTAATTTCTCCATCTTTAAAAAAAATTCACATTTCTGGTATCTTTAGAATGAAGTCACTTCCCTTAATATCACAATTCATAAAGGTTTGAGGAGTTTGGAGGCCCAATTCACCATTAACCAGTTGAAATCGAAGGTCAGACTGATCTTGATGTTCAATTTGAAGTAAGTTTTTGTACCTTTCTTTTATATGATAGAGCGTAATGCAGTTTGTAATATGTAAATCATTCCGTGAGGTAGTGTGGAGCAGTGACCAAACTTGGATTTGAGATTTAGGGGGGCTTGGGTAGGTGAGCTAGGGTTTCTGATATTATTTGGAAGGATGAGAGGGGTTGGGTAGGTAACAATTTGTCAAATAATTGGGTTGTGCCTGTTTATATCTTTCATCCTGTTCTTACCATTAGATATTGGTTTCAAATGGCATATGTATAGAGCATTATGATGTACTACCAAAAAAATATAGTAGTTATGTGGTGACAAGTGTTATTTATATTGCTTAGTAGTTTCGCTAATCTCTATTATTAATGATTACCGAAATTGAGAACTACGACTTACTGAGGATTTCTCAAGGGTAATGAATAAAAAAAATTAACCCAAGGAATGCCAGAGAAGCCAAGTGCAAACGAGCCCTTGGCATTGGACATGGGTATTGGGTAGTATGGGAAAACGTGTGGATCAACGGCGAAGCATTGAATATATTTTTTAGTTATATTTATGTTAAAGGAAAGTAGTTTTTTTTTTCAAATGATTAAGTGTTGTTTGGGGGTTAAAAATGATTTTTAAGTGTTATTTTAGTTTTAAAAAATAGTTTTATGTGCTTTTTAGTGTTTAAAAATGATTTTCAAGTGTATTTGGATTTATAGTGTTGAAGTGCTCTTTTTAGAGTTTAAAAAATTATTGGAGTGTTTTTAAAGTTAAAAATAAATTTTCAATTGTCTTTTGTGTTTAAAAATGTTTAATGTTTTTGTGTTTAAAAATGGATTTCAAGAGCTCTTTTAGTGATGTTATTTTTAAATGTTTTTTTTAGTGTCAAAAGGGATTTTCAAGAGCTCTAGTGATTGTTCTTTAAATGTTTAAAAATGATTTTTTGATTTTCTTTTTGGTGTTAAAAGGGAATTCAAGAGTTTGTGTGTAAAAAATTTTTTAAGTATTTTTTTAGTGTTCAAAAATAATTTTAAAGTGTTTTAAATCTAAGTGTATTTTTTAGAGTTTTAAAAGTCATTTTCAAGTGTTCTTTTTAGTGTTTGAAATTATTTTCAAATATTCTTTTGTGTTTAAAAGCGATTTTCAATTTCTCTTTTTGGGGGATTTTCAAGTGTATTTTTAGTGTTTAAAAATGAATTTTGTGTTTTAGTGTAGTCATTAATCAGTTTTTAAGTTTCATTGCATCAAAATAAATTGTTGATGCATGTAATTTGGGTAATTATAATCAATGCACCAGGTGCAACATTGCAATGTGCGCCTTAAAAAGTTTAGTGTAATTATGTTAAAGTTTATGTATATAGTTAAGACTTAAGAGTTTATGTGTAATTATGTTTATTGTTAGGAGTTTATGTGTATATATTTTAACGTACATATAAAAATGAAATTTTTTCAGGCTTCCTATCCCCGGGGTTTAACCCAATGCACAGTTGGCACACCCTCCCGAGTAAGTGGCGGTTGGTTTAGTTGATCTTCTACTAGGCTTATTCTATAGACTACAAGGCTTTGGCTTATTAAAAATTTAGTGTTATTACCAGTCTGAAATGAAAAATTGAAGGTTAAAGAACAAAAGAGTCTTGAATATATTTTTAGTATGATTCTTATATCCCTTTATTGTCACATTGGTAGATGCTTGCTGTACCATATGATTTTTCTTTGCTATATTATGCTTGGAATGTGATTTTAGATCTATTTAGGGATAACTAGATTTATTACTGACAAAAGGATTGATTGCCTTTTACCCACAAATGGTATTTGGCCTAAATGTCAAGATATCTCCTTCTAGCAACTAAACATTTCTGAAAGATAAGTACTTATTTTGCTGTTTATAAACAATGAATGATGCTAAACATTCGATGAGTCTGAGAGAATAACAGTTTGTTTTGCCAGAGTGTAATATTAGTCGTTTTTGATATTCTAGCTTCAATGACATATATGCAGATGGAAAATTTACTCGGTTTCTTAGTTCAGATATTAAAGTGAAAGATGGAACTTTTTTTTTTTTTTTTTTCGGTCATTAAACACCATTTGACTTTCTTGTTTACTAAAAAAATCTTTATGCCTTTGTCTGACAAAGCTGGTGTAAAAAAAGTTTCTTGAAGATAAACCAGAAACCCCGAGCTCATCAATCATGCCTTTCTGATCGCTTTTGGAATGAACATTTTCTTGGATTCTTGTAATGTTTTAAAATCATAAGGAATATTACAGAACTTTTGTCTGATTTTGAAACTAGTTCACTCGTACATAAGGTGTTCGTTTTGATTGTCTATGCTTGAAACCGATACGGTTAATTTCTTATATCTATTCAGGTGATGTGTACTGTGAATCGCCAAGAGAGAAAAGGAGCTTAATCGAGGCATTATACAAAGACAGAAAGTTGTCTGATCTTCCTAAGATTACTCAGGTCAGTTGTCAAAGGTTGCCAAAGCTTTACCACTAAAGCGTTCATCGAAAGTATAAGAGAGAACATATGAGTTTATAACGTCATGTGTTAGACTAATTAATTGATTGGATTCAATCTTTGTTGATGCAGCCCACATTGATCATCTGGGGAGAAAACGATCAGGTATTTCCACCAGAATTAGTACACCGATTAAAAAGGTTGATACCAAATGAAAATATTCTGCAACAAAACTGAGACTAAATGCTCAATCTGAATGATTTGGGCGATAACGCCCAGCTTGATGCTCAAGAACGCGGGGCATGCAATCAATTTGGAGAAACCGAAGCAACTGTACAGCCATTTGAAAGGGTTTCTTATGGATTCTTGCTCTCCTCCCCAGCAGAAAAATGGCAAAAGTTAAGTTATATATATACATATACTACAGTCAATAGCATACATACCAAAAAAAATGCAGAAATGCTGTTGAGAGTTTTGTACTCTGCATTTTTCAAGTGTGCAGTGTAAGGTTGTGTGTAAAAAGCAATGGGGTGAGAGAGGCTCGAACTCTCGACCTCAGGATAACTCAGAAGCTATGAGACCTACGCGCTAGCCAACTGCGCCACCACCCCTTGATGTTTGCAAAGGTTCAACCTTTATTTGATATGCGTGTAAAACTTCGTAGCTTATTGTTAAGATTTCATTTTCATAAATCTCTTCATATTCATTAGTTACTATGAATTGACTAATAACACCCCTAAAAATGAATTTTTATTTGTTAATCAAATATGAATGATGTATTATCGCTTTAGATAATGAAATTTTGAATGAAAACTTTTAATACATGTATCACTGTTAAATTTAAAATCGTAAAGTAAAACTCAATTATCCTAGAACCATCTACCCCATATTAAGCAGTTACAAGAAAAGGGTAGGAAAGGAAAAATCCAACCTGCCGGATTTGAACCAGCAACCTAAGGATTTGCTGCTATAGTCAAACCTTTGGTAGAGCTAAGGTCGGATGATGTTAACTCTTCCTAATTTTTTCAATTTCTGGAAGTTTAACACTTCTTCTCTGTGGGAAGAGATAAAATTAATGGGGTGAGAGAGGCTCGAACTCTCGACCTCAGGATCACTCAGAAGCTATAGACCTACGCGCTAGCCAACTGCGCCACCACCCCTTGATGTTTGCCAGTTGCTAGGTATCATGAAAACAAATAAAAGCATACCTTATTGTCAGAAGTTTTAACAAGAAAATATTAAGAGAACTTTATGTCTATAATTATAATTAATGAATTCTTGAATTTAAAAAGATGTAAAACCCTTAATCAATCTTTCCTTCTTTGTTTCCTTCTCCAATGGCTCATTAATCAAAACCCAGGCATTCTGCAACAGAGCCAAACTATTGTTACCACACTTCTGTTCCAGTTCAAGCCTAATCAAACACCCTTCAACAGGACCAGCCACAATGGTACATAATATGCTTCTTGTTCAATAGTCTTCCTACTTAATGGAAACCACATCTTGAAGCAGCAACTCTAAGTCCTTCAATCTGGAAATTGACACCAGAAAACATATAGGATGAGAACTAGAAGTCACTAGAATGTTGTTAACAATTTAGTGATGCTGCTTGTACCTAACATCACTCAAGTCAGGATATTTTGCAATGGCTTCTTTGAAATCCTGTGATAAAAATAGGTCATGAAATAGTGTGGTCAGATCCACAAATTGCATACTGGTGCCTGGAGGTCCAGTTTCCAGCTTTGGCCACAAGATCCTGATGTAACAGCTATGGAGACTAGTAACAAATGGCCTCACCTGATTTGCAGTGGATGATGTATATGAGATCACACACGACATCCCCGCACTTGTTGCAGCCTAAAGAAGTTGAGCAACATATAGAGTTTGCCTCATTAAATTATTAACCAAACCTTCATAAATTGAAAGGATGACTGGCAGGCAAGCAATCACAGGTTATATGAAAATTCACACTCAAGGGTTCTGCTAATTACAGTTTACTCTTTTTCTTTCTCAAGTTGTTGGGCGGAGGCTTGAAGTGCAATTCTAGTACCAGGTAGGGGGTGAGGGGCCTAAAGAGTCAAGTCTAGCACTCTGCCGTTCGAAATGTAGCGCTAGCTGCTATGCAAGTATTAGCTATAGATTCTAGCGTAGTGGTAATCACTTGATCCTAACATAGGCCTTGATACCTATGGAGTATGCTTTTGAATAAGAGGATACCTGCAGTCCAATGACACTATCCTCTACCACCAAACAATTTCTTTCTGACACGCCAAGCTTCTGTAAAATAATATGTCATCAGTGTATTCAAATGGCATTAAGGGTTGAAACTTTGAAATCAGTGGATTGCAAGTGCAAGTTTCATAAATTGGTAACCTTGGCAGCTGTTATATATATTGAAGGATCAGGCTTTTTTTCCTTCACGTCGTCACCTAAAAAAGATGGAGAGACCTTTAGATTAGACTACCCAAACATTCATGTTCCAAATGTCAGCAGAATTGTTATTTGTTTGATAAGCTTTCTATTTCATTATTACTATTTCTAGTCCTTGATATGCAACAACTATTACATCATAAGTAAAAGGAGAATTGAATTCCCAGAAAAGTGAAACATACCTGCAAGAAAGCAGTCAAGGCCATGGAATCGTTCCTAAACGAACAAAAGTTTGCACAAAAATTGAATCCATATATGTTGTTAAAGAAGGTCGATAGCTTCAGCTAACTAATGGGCTTACCAGTCCAATCAGATTTTCCAGACAAAGTATGACTGAACTTTTAGTTGCAGCAGAGCAAACAGCCAATTTCTTGCCCTGTCATAGAATAGAGAGGAATGCAACAAATGTCACATTTAAGATATAATACTACAACAAACTGAAATCTAAACAGGCAGACAGAATTTGAAAAGAACCAAGTGTTTAATGATAACAGATAATCAAATTTATCCATAGAAAAGCAATCCTGAAATGACCAAAGTTAAGTATCATGACCCAGTTTGTACATTGCAAAGTTATAAAATAACTATATATCTTACAGCAGCCTTGGTTTCATCCATCAATCTCAAAACTCCTGGTCTAGGCTTAACCTGACAAAGTAATAAGCACATAGTTAATTACCTCACTAAGCAAGATTATTCAAGGCATAAGTGACTTGGTAACCATAAGTTACAAATTTGACTCAGCGGAAGCAGCCTATTAGCCTTCTTGATTGACCACAACCTAGGCTAGTTTACTGCCGACAGTGACTGTGGTTTCCCTCTGTCACAAAAAAAAAAAAAAAAAAAAAGAATGGAAATATAGGTTTGAATGAATTAGTTTATTCTCTCTCTTACAGTTCCAGATTTGATAATCTGTTTGTATCTTTCAGTCTTCCAATCCTACAAAAACGAAGAACTTGGAATTACAACTGGTAACACCACCCGTGGTAACAGATTAGAAAAAGAAGCTCAAAATTGGTACTTGAAGAATGTCAATTAGCTTGGTTCTATCGGCATCGTCTTCCGGAGGCTTATCAGATACTGTAGATGTCGGCCATCCGTGCTCCTTAAAATACCTAATTCATTCCAATTCCGGACACAAACTCCAACAAATGCATTCAAATTAATCACATATATTTATGAATAATAAAGACAATATACACTAAATCGAGAGAAAAAGAGGGAGAGACCATCGCATTTTGGGTTTGCCACCGCCGATTCGGTTCTGGAGATCATCGTAGAATTCGACACCCAATTCAGCGGCTCAGAAGAAGGGGAAGACGGGCAGCGGACATTGAAGTGAGAGAAAGCGTCGTTATAGCTTGCCGGTGGAGGTGCTCCGACTCCAATATAACGCCATCGCAGTCGAAGATCAGAGCGTCTAGCGCACGCCCCGAAGAAGCCGAAGCCGAAACCGAGAGGCGTTTTACGCGGGAAGAGAGCGGCTGGGTTCTGAGGCCGGAAGCCCTCGCGACTGGAATAGAGAAGAAGAGAGAGTTGGAAGACGACGAGAGCGATGGATTGGGTGGAGGAGAGAGAAGCGCCGTACACGCCGCCATAGCTGCGACTGTCCACTCACCACGGCGGCGATGGTTTGGGGATTTGGCGGGTATGGTTCGAGTGGCTATGGGCAAATTGCGTTTCTACACGCGCGATTTGTAACGGATATAACGACCTATCTCTTTTCCCCATCAGGCTAAAACAGTAATTTACCACGCTGTTATTGGGCTTTTGCAGAGTATCACTGATGATGAACAAAAAGGGCCAGGCCTAGGCCAAGCCCAATCAATATATGTTAAATAAAAACAAGCTTACGGCCCATACATTTTCATTTTAAAAATTGCAGGCCTAGTCCATGAAATTACAGTCGTTATATCGTGGACCGCGGTGCATATGCACCGCTGTCAAAATGGTGTCGTTTCTTTAAATAACATTTTCACATATATGAGTCTATAAATATAGAATGAAACTGTAGTTATATTGAAATGAAACTGTAATTGTGTTGAACTAAAACTGCAGTGTATACAAAATGAAACTCAATAACAGAGTTACTTTTTGCGGGAGGATGTGGAACGACGGAAACAGATGTCGTTTCTTTTCATTAATCAAAACGTCGTCGTTTTGATGCGCGGTGATAACGAATCAGACAATTAAAATGAGATGAAGAAAGTAAATAGTAATAATAGATTTCCCTCGTGAAAAAAATATTTGAGACTGTATTGACAACTTAGTTGGTTAGATTGGTGAAGTTTGAGAACAATGACCTGAGAATTGAGATTGAGTCACAGTCTAACATCTATGTTTAAATGAGTTACCATAATTTACATATTTTTTATATGGTCTGTCGATCAGAATAAGAGAGTTTTGGAGTTGTGGATTCAACATTTTAGAAATAATAATGAAACAATATTTGAAAAGTACTTATCATTCTCATGAATAGCAGTTACCGAAACACGGCTAACCGAACAAGTTGAAGTGTTGAAGTTACCCAACTTGAACACTGTAAAAAATTGGTGTGGGGTTTGGTTTCTGGATTCTGCCAACAGCCCAAGTGAAGTCACTCTCCCATCACTTTCAATCAACGCTCACCTTTTGTGCACTGTACCTATACGATGCAGACTCCTTCATACGCCTTCAAGTCCAGAAACCCCACGCCAAAAAATCCTGTAAAAAGATCACATTTTTTTTCATTTCACTGTATATTCTCCAGAGAAATTTATACCACCAGAAAAAAAAAAGGCAAAAAAAAACACCCACCCTTTTAACCCCACAAAAAGGGGGAATGGTCTGAGCTTCTCTTTTGCTGACTGTCTCTGTGTATCAATCCTTCATTTGCCTTTAGCGGATAAACCGGTGTGCTCTCACGGATCCAAAGGGTATGAGTTTTTAGACTGGGTAATTTTCTGCCTTTTCCCCTTTCTTCCTCTCTGTTTTCTCTTCCTTTTTTCTGACACAGGTTCCGTTTTGGACATTTCTTGGTTTACGCCAACCTGAAAATAATAGTAGTCCTTACATTTCTTGGGTTGAGCTGAAACATGCCTCAAAATGCAAAATTTACTTGGGTTTCTTGAAGACTTTCCATTTTGTGCCTGTGGAGCTAGGTTTGGTTTATGTCTAGGATTTAGCTTCTCTCTCAGCTGGGTATTTTGGATCCATGAAGCTAACTTTCATTCACTGTACCCATATTTTATGCCTTAATACAGTGTTTGGGGTTTGATTTGTCTGTATTGAACATATCTGTGTAAAGATAGTGGCTTTGAATCCTTTGATACTTGTATTTGATGTGTGTTTACATATGGTGGCATATAGTTCTTCTCTTTAATATTTCTTCACTGTTCATCATTTTTCTGTCAGTTTTTGTGAAAATCATTACTTTTTCTCTCTGTAAGTTGCTTAAAAATTGCACCTGAATCTGGTTTAGCATGTTAGGAAAAGATGGGTGGTGTGATAAAAAGAAGTTTGTAGCAATCCTGATTGAAAATCTTGATTGAACTGTCAATTACAGGACTTTAAAAAGATTGGAAACTAAGAAGTTAACTAAAGGGTGTTCTATTGAGTTCTTGATCTGAATGTATCTCTGTTTTGGCAGAAAGGGAGGAGTTAAAATGGGCGAGGGATGTGATGTTCGACGGTGGGATGAGTTACTACCGGACACGCTTGGCCTCGTTTTCAAAAACCTTTCACTGCAGGAGGTGCTTACTGTAGTGCCAAGGGTTTGCAAATTCGTGGCAAATAGCGGTTCTGGGGCCGTATTGTTGGCAAGAGATAGACATTGAGGAATGGAGCAGAAACTGTTGGCCCGAAAGATTGATCGTATGCTTCAATTGCTGATTAAAAGAAGCTGTGGTTCACTTCGTAAGCTCTGTGTTTCTGGTGTCCCAACGATTCGAGCTTTATGTTTATTGCGAATAAGTGAGTATGCTCGAAGTCTTGCTGTTATGTTTCGTTAGTTAGGACGTATCATAACAATCTCAATTTGAAATATAAGTTTGGACTACTTAAACGTGAAACTTTATTTAGAAATTGACATTGGTCCTGTTTGGTAAATGACTGTTAGCTGATAATTGATAACTGTTAGCTGTTAGTTGATTGAGTTAATTAGAGGGTATAACTAGTTGATAACATTAACTGATTGTAAAAAAGTAACTTTATTTAGAAATTGACATTATTTCTTGATTTAGCGATCCTAAATGCGTTTTAGTTGACGATATAATTGTGTTTTGGTTGCAAGTGCCAAATCTCTACAGACATTGAGGTTGCCAAAGAGCGAAATCAGTGATTCCATAGTAGAGCAGGTTGCGGGAATGTTGAAAAACGTTACGTTCTTAGATATCAGCTACTGCACACAAATGGGGGCGAGGGCGCTAGAAGCAATCGGGACGCAGTGCAAATTTCTCACGGGTTTGCGGCGAACCATGCACCCCTTACAGGTGATTGGCAAGGTCTCCCAAGATAACGAGGCATCCGCAATTGCTTCCACGATGCCAAAGCTCAAGCAGCTCGAGATTGCATACATGCTCGTTGGCACGACGAGCATACTCGAGATACTCCAGAGTTGCAGACATCTCGAATTGCTGGATGTGCGGGGCTGTTGGAACGTGAGCCTTGACGAGAGCTTCTTGAAGAAGTTCCCGGGGCTAAAAGTTATCGGGCCGGTTGTTGTGGACTGCTACGATATGAATGGCCTGGACAACTGCTCTGATTTCTCGGCTTCGTCTGGGTATTTGCCGTGGGACTTTGTAGCTGGCGACATGGATGATGACTACGACGAGATATCGGATGGGTTCTGGGAAGACGATCAGCACATCGAGGATGTGGAAATGTGGTTTTACGATGACTTGAACGCTGTAGATTCTGGGTATGACTGGCCACAGTCTCCTTGAGGTTTGGTTGTGAATGTTGTTTTCTAGTTCAAAGGCTCTCTCTACTAGTTATATTGTGTATGCAATATTTTCTTTCCACTTTCCTCATCTCTAAGGGGATAAAAGAAGCAAATCCCTTGTTTGAGTTAGTGTGTACTTTGCTGATGATATGAATAAAGATTCTATCATACTATCACTGTTGCTTCTCACCTGTTTTTTCTTTTATTGGTTACTCTTTGATTCCTTGTGTTATATTTAGCTATTATAACCTTGCTGGGTATAACCAGTTAACCAACTCAGAATAAGTTTACAACGGCAACAAAAGCATAAATATGACTCTGTTGTGAGTACTAATATACAAATATTTGGATATTTGGGAGCCTATTGAACCAGTTAAGACACATCTTGTGATTTACTTCATTTACCAGTTTTAAAGCAAATATCCCTTAACGGTCTTAAGTTTGGTTGACATGCATTGTATATTCATTGTTTTGAGAAAAAAAGTGTTGGAATGGTAAAAGAATGTGAAAGTTTTTTTGTTTTTTTTTTTGTTTTGAAACCTACATAACTTTTTATTAAATTATGTCTGAAGATAACTAGCTTAGTTGGCGTGAGTGGCCGTGCACTCTTGTTCCTTAAGAAGGGTCGGGAATTCAAGCCTCTTTTTGTGTGAAAAAATTAATCTGATCAGCACTTTGCCTCTTATTTGGACCGGCTCGGTGCGAGCTAGAATTAGTCTGGTACGAACTTAAAAGTGTATAAGTCCAATGACAGCACGTAACAAAGCTTTTTAGATAGTGGAAGAGAGGTTTCAAAGAGGCATTGCTTTCCTCTCACACTACCAAAGAGAGCAGACAAAGCAGAAGAGTGAACTGAAAGCTGGAATTGAATTGAAAATTAAATTGGGCCCTCAAACAACTGAAAAACATCATGTTTTATGTTCCATGGATTTGTCAAAAAGCATATGGTCTGATAAAAAAGAACCATAAACTCATAAAGCATGCCAGTTTATGATGATGTGGTTTGGTTTTCCTTTGATAATCTGATGATTTATTTACTAGACTTTGGCATAAAATCACCTAACTGATAAGATTATGAGGTTTGCAACATTTTCCATACTAATACATAATTTTTTCCATTAGTTGTAGAATTTTCTAGAAGCTTGTACGTAACACTAATATTTTAGAAATCCATAAAATATTCTAGAACTTTGTAGAATCCATAGAATTGTAGAAATTTTTTAGAAAAGGTTCTAGATAGGAGTTTCTAGTCATTATATTAAGTAGATCTCCGTCATTCATTGAGGATGTGAAATAAATATAAATACCCCTAAGAAACTATTGTAACCATCCAAAAAATTGGAATATTCAAGCAATTCAAGTTTCGTAGGACCACATGTCTTCCCACCTAAAAGATGGATGAACATTAACATTAGAAACAAGGAATAATAAGATTTGCCATATATGGTAGCTTATATAAAAAAATATAAAGTCATATAAACAAAATATTATCTAACCAAGTTTCAATGATTATAAATATAAGAAAGAAAAATATACCAATGCGTCTCGGTGGGAGGTCGTCATCAATGAACGTTATAGACTCCCTGCGTGTCCTCTTTTTGTGGGGTGTTCGACGACCCTCCCACGTACGGCGCCCACCTCTTTCTCTCAGTGGGATAAATGTGATTTTATGATGACTTGTCGACTTTATTGCTGTAGATGCTTGTGAATGTTCTTTTCTAGTTCAATTTAACTATCTCCTCTGCTAGATGCAGTTGTTTGTTATATTGTGTATGCAATATCTTATCTCTACTTTCCTCCTCTTCGAGGGGAAAAAAAGAAGCAAATCCCTTAGCTTGTTTTGAGTAAAAAAAAAAAAAAAAAAAAAAAAAAAAAAAAAAAAAAAAACGTGTTGAAAAGGTAAAAGAAAGTGAAAACATGACATTGAACATACGTTGTTGTTCATTATATCATTGTATACGTTGAACAACCTAAGCTCCATCTTTTGTGAGTTCTGCAAGTTGATTTTCGGTCTGACATCTCATCTGATTTGGTTGCTCCCGCCTAGCTATGGCTTAGCTTGGATCGGACCTCAAAACTTTAGACCGATATAGATCCTCTCTGCAATGATAGGAGGTATGCACCATGTCCCGAGAGAAGGACCACATATCTTCCCACCTAAACAGAAGAACATTTAAATTAAAGAACCTAAAAATTTGGGACAAAAGCTTTAAGACATTGTTTGCAATGATTTTGCAGCTTATATCAAAGAGAGACGATCATTAAGGGGAAACATAAAACATAATGACATATACCTTCTTTAGTAGCTTCTTTACATCTTCTTTGATGACTAACAGATAAAGCGGGATCTAGAGCTTTCAAAAGACTATCATACTTCTCTTCTGCTTCTGTTATGCACTGTGCCTGTTAACTCGGGTAGTTGAAAAGTCTATTAAGAGACAACAAAAGCTTATAGAGTGTTCAAAGATAGAGAAATATTTATTAAGTTGATTCTGAAGGACCTAATCTGAAGCTCGTATTCAGGACTCACAACAACATATTCTTACCAGGATGACTGGTGCAGCAGAAGGTCCATATATTCTGCCAAACATCCGCAATATATTGAAATTGTTATTCAATACATCATCCTACAGAGATAAAACAAAACATTAGCTTACCTAGTTATACACTTCACCTTGAGATTACCAAAAACTAGGAGAAGTACAAGAACTAACCTCGTAGTCAAACCTAGAACATCATCCACTCATTCATCAAAGAGACCATTCAAATTGGGGTTTTACACATGCATTTAAAATCACCAAGAAATAGTGATTATGAATATAAGAAAACATATGTCATCTCTTCAATTCATCACTTTCAATGAATATTACATCACTTGAAGGTAAATAGAACATTTTACTTATTCCTTAGTTGAGTACTTACAAATCATCAGATATCTCCACAAGGAACTCTGAAATTGACAAGAATTCCAATATGCAATTCATTCACCTAGAAAACAACTTCAAAGAAGAACTATCTCAATGAAAGTTCTTATTAAATCTAGCAGATTGCCTCACATAAAAGGTGATGCAGTGGCCAGTGGGTTTGGTAAATGGAAAGATATACCTTTTCACCTTGTAGTTGGTACAACAGAAGATTCAGCACTCGGTAATCAAAGGACTTCAGTCGAATAGCTTGCATCACATCCTTAAGTGATATCTATGAGGGTATCTTTGATTAAAAACATTAATGCAAACAGTGTTTCAATTCAGTAGAATAGTTGAGTATTTGCGCACCTCCATTTTGCTTGAAAGGGCATAGCATAGCTTTCTTTCCAAAGACCAGTACTCAATTCCACTCTTAAATTCTTCATTAATCCTAGAAATGGTAACCCAAATATAACACAGATTTCAGAAGCCTAATGAACAAACCATCTTACCCACCCTAAAAGGTAGAAATGGAAGACAAAATGGTAAGAAAAGTTTGACCTATCTGTCAAAAGCCCAGAAGACTCAAGCATGACAACCAATGGACTAAATGGATCAGCTTTCATGTTGACAGATTTAAAAGCCCTTTGATCAGCTCCCTGCACTTCATTATTAAAAATCAAAGGGGAAAAATTGGTAATTTGCAATTAAAATATTCTTAAAAGGTGGACATGGGTTGTTTGTATTACCCTACAAGATTTGTTGTATAGAAGGGTGTTCTCCTCTGGTGGCTGCAGAAGCTTTTCATTTAAGCTATCCAACTGCATTGCAGGACCCAACAGATTTACAAATATTAAATGAAGTGTTTTGCTTTGCCAATTGTTTGGCATTTATGACAGAAATGTTATGCAAATTTAGTTGTAGTTTAATGGTCCTGAGCCACAGATAAAATAAATTCATAAGAAAAACAAATACATGATTGTTCACATGAAACTGACTTTTTCACTTTCCATCTAAAACAATAAGAAAGCTGCAATGCCATTAACAAGTATAGCCCAAGAAAGGATCATGCTGAGAATGAAGCAAAAAATACCTTGGATGAGCTTGTGGTACAAAGAGAGAGTTACACATTCTCCATCTTATTCTCATATGATGCAAACATAAAGTGTTCAATAAAGATGTAATTTAGCTTATTGGAAGAATTACCTGATAGATAAAACTTTCAGTAAATGAAAGAATTGGCAGGTATCTGAATATCGACTCAGGCTGGTGGGCATCCATTTTGTGAAACATAAAGTATGACCTGCACTGATAAGTGTCAAACAAGGTCATAATTCATGCCTTTTGTAGCTGACAACTCACTAACAAGTTCAGTATAAACAAATTGAATCATCTCAATACAATTTTGGAATATTATCGGGAAGAATTAAATGTAGGCAGTGAAAAGGGAGTAAATATTATCTAGTGCAATACACTAGAGTAATACTTACAAAGTCTTCTAAGGTAGAATTAGCTCGTTCCATAGAATCCAGACTGATTAGAGCAACATCTTCATAATCCATTTGTTTTTGACCCAAGGCCTGCCTTATCATCACGGCAAAGTAGGCTAGTATTTTGGATTTCTTCATTGCCTGCAACAAAATCAGATATTACTAGGGCCACTTCAAGTGAACATATCAAACTCATGCAAAGTGCAACATCTTGCAATGAAACTGTGAAATACCAAAAAGGTAGTCCACATTTTGATTTTAGTACTTTCATAATGTTATCCGCATTCCTGAAATAAACACTATAAAGAATTCTACAATTTTTGGGCAAACAAGAAAGGTATGTACATCAAACCAACTCCCCTTAAAATCAATGTCTACCGTAAATAAGACAAATCATTTTTGGGACGGAGGACTATTTTATTAAGCAAATATCTCAAAGAGAACAATTTACCAAATCTTTATAAAGTTCATATTTACATAAATGCTGCAAGTTTAGAAGTTTGACTCCCAACTGCAGAGACCAATTGGCATTCTTAGTTTAAATCGATCAACTACGCACACCCTAAGCTGGTTTACCTCCGTGTGGTCCGGGTTTACCGTGCACACCATTGAATAGTGGCAACAAGTTTTCCTCGTCACCCAAAAAAAACACTAAAAAATCTATCAATCACAAAGTTCAAAAAACAAGTGCAAAGCAATAAAGAGAACTTTTTCATCAGCAATTAAATTAAACAAACCATCTTGAGTCTCTGGCTTCTGAAATGAACCTTCTCTAGAGACGCATTTTGATGCTTGCACAAAGAAGGAAGGCGAGAACTGTCAAAAAACAAAAACTAGCAGTTTCATCGTCTCCAATTACTCTATAATAGATAATGAACACATAAGAAATTCAGAACCTAATCAACATCTCAAACCTTTGGGAAGTGCTCACGAATGAGATGGCACTTGGTATCAATGTCAAGCTCGCAGCATTCTTGTACCTTGTCATGGGATGATTGTACAGGAGAATAATATGAATGAGGTAAAATGCATCAAATGAAACATAAAATCTAAAATGGAAGAAACTACCAAGAGATAAACCGTTACCACAAAGAGGGGCGAGGTTAGCAAGAAAGCGAAGGGAGGTAGAATCATCGTCGCCGGAAGAACTGATGATGATTCCGAACGATTGCATCATCTCCATCATGCTTTGTAGCTTCTGCAAACTTCTTAGCTCTTCCATAACTTCCATTGTTTCTTCACTTCTTGTCACTTCAGAGCGAGCCAACTGGTTTTAATTGTTTCTTCTATAAGCCCACGACGACGTCGTTTAGTGTGTGGTAAAGTCGATCAAGGCGCCTCGCCTAAGTTGCCGCTTAACTCGGTCGATTTGGCCGCCTAGCGTCTAAGTTAGTCGAGTTAACTTGTCTATTTGGTCAATTGCCTTGGCCTATTCTTTTTAATTATATATATATATATATATATATATATATATACACGCGCACACACATACATATATATAATATGACATATATACACTCATAGACTAGTTTGATACTTTGAATCTGATCTTTGGATAATTGAAGTATTTGAGTATTTTTAATTTTTAATATTGTTTTAATGTTTGTTTTTTAAAAAATCATCGTTACGATGTTATGACTTATAAATTATCATTAATTCATTTATTTATTAATTTGGATAACCTGAGGCTACAATGCTACATATATCTAATATCTTGTACAATATTCTTTGAAATACATCACCTTTCATACAAACTCTACACAATCGCGAACTGAGAAGTATAATAGTGTTCATACTATAAGTTCCAAGCAACATAATCTCATCAAAATTTTAGTACATGAACTGTTCTTGAGAGAGTAGTGGATGAAGGAAGGAAACAGATTGTCAATGTATCTAAAATAAGCCTCATGGTACATGGGGGGGAAAGCGGGGCGGGGGGAGGGTGAACAAGAACTCCATGTGTTTATGCTTGTAGCATCTGCTTCATCATAATTTTAACAGCCACACATCTTTAATAAGGTGTATATGGTGATGCCCTCCTGAACCTTGGAACCTTCCTGCATTATGCAGATTTATAGTATGAGGTTACACATAGTATGGATTTGTATGGAGCATTGGCGTAAAGGGTAAAATGGGGAATGGAAAGCTCACCCATAACCATATGGGGAATAGAAGTATGGGGGGACATAAGGCCTCCTGAACCTGTATCCCATATAAGGATTGAAACGCCTTGGGCGGAATTGCTTCATTCCTGGAACATTGGTCCTCTTGGGCATAACCTAAGAATAAAAAGTTCATCGGTCAAAAGAAATGTGTAATAGTGCGTTTGAATCATTTTTATGTGTGACTGAATTCCATTAGAAAGAGAGAGACGTAATTTTGGTCAATCCCAAAGTTTCTCTTGGATTCGGAACCTCAAAATGCCCACCGGCCCACCCCACTCCTTGAGAGGGGGATGGGGTGGTGTTGACAGTTCAGATGACAGAGATTACCTTCAACTGGCGTCCATGCAGTTCAGATTCATTCAACTGGAGTGCCTCCTGAATAGCTTCTTGTTCAACAAACTCCACATATGCAAAGCCTTTAGGCTGACCGAACTTATCAGTCAGAATAGTAACTCGGTTCACGGTACCACATGGCTGGAAGTGTTGTTGAACTTCCTCCGGGGTGCATGCATAATCAACCTGTTGCGATAAAATTGGGTGAAAAACAGGCAAAGGAAGCAGTATGTGAACACAAAAAGTGATTGCTCATTGAAATAGAAACTAACAAACTTCTAAGGAGAAACAAAATCTGGATGGTAAATAAACCCAGCCTTTATTAGTTGACACATTGTTTTTCTGTACATTTTTCAGTAGTCACTCCTGTAGTATGTGTATGACTACATATATTTCCTCAAACAATTTTCATGTAAAAAGCTCAACACTTACCAAAAGACACCCCCACTCCCCTAGGGAAACCACTGCCTAATTAGATGAATTAGGTGATATAAGGTCACCTAATAGTCTAATACAAAATAAACTCACCCCCACATTACCAAAGAAAGCAAGGTTCTAAAGCACATCTTTCAATGGTTTAACATCAACGCTTCTGGCAAGGACAGGGCAAGAAACACAGAACAAGGGTGAAAGGCAAGTAGTGACACCTCACCAGACCAGGCTTAAGGGCTAGTCACATCTGAATATTGATGTCCACCAGCTGCCAGCAGCAATCAGACTCAGCAACTAGCATTGGCATGGAAGGGACTAGGCTTTTGCAATTTAATGACAAGAATTAGTCTTCTTGCATGATAGCAGGTGATCTCTAAGTCACACCAACATGACATTCATTCATGTCCCAAAATATTTTTGTATTCTAAGCTCATATACTCTTTTTCCAGAAGAAATAGTTACGTATTCTTTCTTTTGGTCCCCAATACTTTCCTCTTTTCTTTTTCATTCTTTTAAGCTTCCTTTCAAAACTTTTCTTCCAAAAATTATTTAATCTATGGGGCCTTACAATTTTTTTTTTCACAATGTTTTTTACTGATTTGTTTTTTTTCTCCTTCATGTGATTTTTTCTCCCAATTTGGGGACTGAACATTTTTTTCTGAGAGCTAACATACAGATACAAAAGTAACTACAAATATGCAAGCCCATCTAAAACCACAACCACTGCCATCCACCATCAAAAAACAGGATAAAAAGCCAGCTCTAATCAGGAATAAGGAAGAATCCCTGCGATCATAGTGAAATAAAGTTAAACATGTCTCCAAGAAGCTTCAGAGACAAAAAGTGAGACAGACTGCACAGTGAGACAACTATAATTCATAAAGCACACATGACAGTGATTCTTAAACAATCGTAAGTTTGCTATTGGATGCAAAAATCAGCAAGTAAGATCGATATCAAAAGTTTCACAGTAATTTAGACATTTGTAGTTCATCCAGAAGGTCAGCCTAAGCATTATGGAAACTATCCTACCTGTTTCTCACCAAAATGAACACAGATTTTTTTACTTCTGAGCATTAAAAATGTTTAAGGGAAAACATAGAATGTTAAGCAGGAAGCGAAAAGCATATAGAAGAATGTGAGTCCCCAGAAAAGAACACTTTGGAAAGTGGAAACTAATATTAAGGGCACTAATATCAATTGAAACCAAAATCAAGTAGAGCAATTATTGAGAAAAGAAATAACACAAACAAGTAATATCTAAAAAGAAGTTTGATGCAATGAATTCGCCATTGATAAAGTAGCTCATCTATCCAAAAAAGAGATTATAAGCTAAAAGAATGGAATTTTGGTTATCACATTGCCAACAAAGATTGATCGTGAATCAACTTCCTCCTTGCTAGCCTGAGAAGCAGCACTGGCAGGATCTGCAAGAAAAAAGTGAAGAAAAAAACAGATATTTTTACTCACTAGAAAAGAATGAAGAAAGACAAATAAGAAATTCCAGAGGTGCAATTTCAAAGTGAGCAAAGAGAGCATAAATTAGTCCCAATCTCTCAGTAAAATCTTCAGTGTTTGAAGAAAATAAACCATGAAATAATTAATGTTTCCATTAAACTTGTGGAACAAAAAGTCAGTAATGTATCAGTTCTCAAGCACTTATTATCTCCTTGAATGTTACATGCCCATGCATGTAAATATGCAAGTCTCAGTACATTAAGGCTTAGCCTAAAACTTGGCAGAATCAAAACCCTCTAAGTAATTAGTAATCAAAATATCAAATTAGCACAAGAAGAGAGCTCAAAATTAGGAGAGAGAGAAAAAAGAGAACCTGTGTCACCTTGAACAGCTCCCATCTCCTTCTCAACTTTAGCTTGCATCTCCCGAAGAGCTGCCGCTTCTTCCTCCATCTCCTTTAGTCGCTTCTTCATCTCGTCCAATTCCTGCAGCTCCCAATCCGTAAGGCACATTAATCACACACACACACAAACTAAATAGATAAGCAAGTAATCGAAACAGATCAAGCTGTAATTTGTTCTTTCAATTCGTATATCCAGTATTATATACAAAGAGATAGGGGTGGACCTTAACGGCATCTTCGTCGGCGGTGGACATGTCGACATCGGCGCCGTGAGCCTCCATATCTCCTTCCAATTCGCCTTCAACGGGGATTTCTCCTCCGTACACCTCGTGCTCCTCTTCATCCATCTCCTTCAGTCAGATCTGTTTGGAGGCTACTCGATTTGCCTAATACGTTAAGCACGCGCTTGAATACTACCGCTAGCGCAGAATGGCAACCTTCCGAAGTCCGAACGGCGCCGTTTATTCTAGGGTTTTACGGTTAATAGTACCATGATTATTTAGAGGATGTTTGGTCCAAACATTGAAATCTAAATGATAAGGATAATTTCAATAAAATACTTGGTAAAGATAATACGTTTAAATATAATACATTTCTTTATTTGGCAATATATAAAAAATATATAATACATATATGTGTATATACAGGGACAGAGCTACAATGGGAACAGTTGTAAACTTTATTGTAATATCCAAGTAACTTCCAACTAAAGGCACATGCAAACATTGATTTACATGATGTTGTTCAATAATTAAGGAAACATGTCATTGGTCATATCTACATTTAAATTAATTATAAATCTTCAGACATCGGCTTAACTTGTTTGATTGTTTTAATACTTCCTAAGAACATGAGTTAGTAAGGCATCCTTAATAGTGGAGGTTTTAGTGTGGTTTTTGAGAAGTTTTTGTAGGTGTGATTAGGAAAGAGAAAAATGGAAAATGAGGTTTAAATAAAAAAACAATCAAATGTCAGCAAAATTTAAAAAGTACTCTAAACGGGCGCGAATGTGCAGCCCACGCACAGCTAGCTGCTTTCTTATTTTCTTTGTGGGACCTACACAAGGGGCAAAGCTAACAAAATTTGTCAAAAGCTTAGTAAAGGAGATCTTACTGTTCCAAAAGCTATGAATGAACCCAGTGTTAGGGTAGCTCTAAAGAACAATCATTCCAAACACAACATCAATGTCAATCCACTTAGAATACCTTTCCAAACACAACATCAATGTCAATCCACTTAGAATTACCTCATCTCCACTTATCAAGTGTTCCTCAAACCGATAACAGTAAGCGGTCCTCCAAAGTGCATGTTGGAGAAAGTCAATGCCAAAAACCTCATTTTTGTAAAATCCTTGGTTTGTATGCTTGTAGAATGCAATGTGATACATTGGGTGCTTCCAAAACGACTTCAGAAGATCATTCGGAAATTGAAAGAGACCGTTGTTAAATATCATAACACCTTGAAAACCAGAGCCCGTGATGATCTCACATTTGGATATAGAGCTCTTCTCCAAGCTCCCACACTTTGCAGTTTGCATACATGTCGACCAGTGCATACCAATATAGACATCAAGATCAAACCCAATTTTTTTTAAAAGCATTATTTTTATTTTCCAAAGCTAAAAAGCAGGAAACCAATAGAAATAGAGAACATCTATTAGTATAACAATCACAAGTTGCAAGTTTGATTCCTAGTGAAAGTAACTTATTAATCCTCCTATATTGACCCAACAAACTTCTTACAGTACTCTTCTGCCACCGTAACATCACAAACAAGGTTGACCAAATAAATATCTTCAAATAGTGATTATAAGTTAATCAAAAAAATTGAGACATGAGGGAAACAAAATTCAGGGAGTGCCAAAACTGATTTTAAATCAATCTCAAAACACAGTAAAACATATCGTTTCAAACTTGGGATAATAGTATGAAGTACAATGTTGAATAAACTCAAAAGTTCCTAAGACAAAAATCCTTGATATTAAAGAACAAAAAGGCAATATGAACTAAGACATTCAGAATTCTCTCTCTTAAGCAGCAACAAGGGGCTTTGAGGCAGTAGAGAGTCTGGTCTCTTCTTGGCCAAACTCTCACTGCGCCTCTCCCTTTGCTCCTTCAACCTAGTAGGCAAGCAGTTTCTGGTATTCAGCAGCTTCAGTCTTGGCTTGGGGGCATCCTCTGCTTCTTTGGGCAATTCGAGCTTCTTCCTCTGGAGGGTCAATGGAGTCACCAAGCCTCTGTACTTAGAGCCTTGCTTGCCTTCTTCCCTGCAAGCACAAAACAAAATATAGTTTTAACCACAAGACTGAATGAGATTCCAGAATAATCCACAAGTTTACTTTGCATTCAAGTATACGAGAGGCAGCTGAAGAAAACTAAACTACTTACCAGATTTGGTAGTGAATTACGGCGGTAGGTGTTGACATACTTTCTCACATCATCGTCTTTAGAGAGGTTGAAAAGCTTCTATCTTTGAAAGCCCTCTTGGGACCTCTCATCCTTGGCTTCTCGATGTCGGTCAAGCCCAGGAAGATCACTCTCACCCTTTTTCACAATGACCAAATTCAGAACAGAGAGATCCTGACTGACAATGCATCCACGAACAGACTTCCTTCTACGCTCACATTACGCCTACCATACCCACGGAAACATGGGGTACCTGTTACAGATTAAGGATATCAGAGTTACAGCCAGGTAATGACAAAGATCAAACAGCATTAATAAGAACGAGTCCACATACCTCGTTGCAGTAAAAGGCGAACACGGCCGGGAGTCAAAACTCCCTGTTTCATGGGAAAACCTTGTTTTGTCACAGCCACCCATAATCTTAAACACATATCCCTTGAACTCCTGTAAAATACAAGACATACGTAGTACTTATTTTACAAGCTCAGGTAGTAATTCAAGTAACTGCATATAAAAAGAGAAAGTGCACTTACATCTCTCCCAAAGCATCACCGCTGACCTCCTGAGAAATCCTCTTGTCAAAAAGGCTCGGCTGAATTTTAGTATCAAAAGTCAGTAATTCAGTAAATACTGTATGCAAGAAAATATGCACTGAGCTAAAAAGTAGAACAACGAATTCAGATTAACTTCATTATACAGATAGATGCTTCACCGATACACATCCCTAGCTTCTAACGCAAATGTATGCTCACATATAGAACATGGAATGGATGTATAATCACTTATAAATTAAAGAGCACTAGAACACTGAACCACTGTGGTATTAAAGATTAAAACATTATTAATGTAATTGATTAATACATAATATGAACAAGTCATAGAACTGACTTC
>VALG01011843.1:0-5000 GCA_009835305.1 Ipomoea purpurea
CCTTTTGCTCCGCAGTCAACCACTTCATCTCCGGCCTTGAAGCTTGAGTGAACCTCGTACGGCCCAACAAGTAGCTCAAGTAGTACGGTAACCCATGGTATCCGTACTAATCCAAGAATGACCACTATACTGAGCAACTCCTGAAGTAGTCAAACTTAAAAGTTGAGCCAGCCTCTTTTCAGAAAGCACCAACTTCACACCTCTCACTTTAGAAGTGATCTCAAGCTTCTCACCCTCTTTTGTCACAAACATGTGACGATAAAACTCTATAATCAAACTCGGGTAAGTCTCGGCCCTTATGGCGAGAAACCCATCCAACAAATCCTGGAATCTAAGCATATCCAACAAGGAATTGGGAAAGATTCCGGGTCAAAAGCTTTACCTTCAAGAACAAAGTAGTGGGCAATCTATGAGGGGCTGCTAATGAGAGCGAACCTGCTAATGAAAGCTTCAAAGATTGTGAAAAACAAGGAGACTGTGAAAATTTTCTGTTCTACTTCCTTCTGAGCTCGTAATTCTTAACTACTCACGCACATTAAAGCATAAATCTCACACGCATATTAAGCACAATACTCAGACACCATTAAGTACAAAACTCACGCATATTAACGACCATTAAGTACAAATCTCCAGGCATATTAAGCATAACACCTCACGCACATTAAGTATAAACCTTACGCACATTAATTCACCGCACAACACCGCACGAGAAGCAACAAATGCACCTGATCCCTTCCGTATATATATATATATAATAATACTTATAATATATATATATAATATATATATATATATATATATAAAATATGTATGTATGTATGTATGTATGTATGACTGTATGTATGTAGTGTTATGTAGATGATGTAGTAATGTATGAGTATGATATGTATTGGGCTAATATTTTTATTAATTGGGTTAATTAAATGATCCATTGATAATTAAATTGGTTTAATTGCTTAAATTAAAAGTGTAAATAATGGAATGGTTGGATTGTTCAGCCCGAAAATGATGAAATATTTAAATTGAGTTGGACCGGGGCTGCTTGGAGTAATTGGGTTGCTAATTAGCGGGTTTGACTTGGTCTTGGCCCATCAAAATTATATGTGGATTATATAATTTGAGAAATTTGAATATTTGATATTATTTGAAAATTTAATGAAATCATGAACCTGGACAACAATGGTGTCCCGATACATTCCTTAAATTTAATTAAAAAAATTAAATAAATTAGGAATTAAGAGCTCTGAAAATCTGCATAACAAAGCTCTACCCGGAAATCTCACCAGGAAATCGTCTGGAACACGCGCCCGCAGTTATATATAATGCGTATACTGCACTGAGGAACACACCATTTGAACACCAGGAGCCTTTTCTTTGAAGATCAAGCTGTATATTAGCCCTTCATTGAAGAACAAACTACATAACTCCGGAAGAACCTTCAGCAAGGAACTACTTCCAGTTCGGCATACTCCCGAACTCGCATACTTCCAGTTCGGCATACTCCCGAACTCAGCATACTTCCAGTTCAACATACCTTGAACTCGGCATACTTCAAGTTCAGCATACTCTGAACTTGACACACTTCCAATTTGACATATTCCAAATTTGGCACCCTTCCAATAGGCAATACTCGTAGTAGAGAATCAGAAGACTTCTCCTATACAGAGATTGTACCCCTTCCCGTTTGATATATACTTGATACTACTTGTAACCGATACTTTGAATTTTGAATTATAGACAATTCAAGTTTTTCCGCGTTTACAATGATATCAATTACAAGTTTTGTAATTGTAATAGGACTCTTCATAATCACATTGTCGATTCACTTCCTTCTACTGTCACTTCTCTCCTCCCGCAACTCGAGGGTTTATCCGATTCCGACGGTAGCGGTGATCCCTGTGGTGCTTTTTGAGTGTCGCCCTCTCCTTGTTCGGTCTGTTCTAGATCGCACAAGTGGGTATGGTGTTCATGGCGGAGTCTTCTAGCAGGAATTTAAGGCGTCGGATGGGATAGGTCGCATCCTACTCAAAGGGTATTTTGAACTTCCTTGTCTTTTTGTGTGGGTATTTGGTTTTCCGGATGGGGTATTCTGTTCCGCTGGGGTTTCAATCGCGGTGGGGTTGGGGGCATGCAGGGTTGGTTTGTGGGTGTGGTGGGTGCGGCGAGTGGCGTGTTGGGGTATAGGGTTTGTATTGTTCCGCACTGGTAGGTATGCTCCCAGCGTTGGGGTTTTTTGTTTTGGGATGGGGAGTCGGTTGTCGAGTGGTGGGGTAATGGTGTTGGTGTGGCAGTTGGTGGCGGTGTGGTGTTTGGAATGTAGGACAACTGCGTTTGGGTCTGTGAGTTGGGGTGTGGGTGAGGTGCTATGGTTAGCAGGTTGTTGTTTTTTTTTTTCTTATTTTCTTACTACCAATTTTTGTTTACTGTGTTCTTTCATGTTGTTGTTAGTCTTTGGGTTAAGTCCCTAAAAGCCAAATCAAGGGATGTTAATAAAACTGGTGAATTAGATATATATATTTCTTTGGTTCTGTCTATTTTATATTATATACAATTTTTATCCACCGTTTGAGTAATATATCTTTAATTTGAATATATCAAGGGTGAAAATGGTGAATGAATCTGCATAATTTGTTTGGAATTGGCTTTGTTTTTTAAGTTTTTTAATTTGTTTTTGAAGTGTATCGATCTGTCATTTGGTAACATGAGCAATAGTTTCCAGCGAATATTGTGTAGAACATGTGGGTGAGTGTAAGTATTGATGGGTGAGGGGATGAGAGTGTTGTGCGTATTCCCGTAATTGGAGGTTTGTGGTAATCAAAGTGATTCACTAATTCGTTGATGACGTTATACGTTTTAGGCTTGTGCGTTATGCTTATATTGTGACAGTGTGTCGGTTGTGGACATAATTTATGGGGTTTATTAATGTTTGTTTTTGTATAAGTATCCCGAATATATTTTCGTTTTTGTTTTTTTTTTTTGGAGGGGGAGGTAGGGAGAGGGCGGAGGGATAATGATAGGTGTACATTTTATCATTCAAATCCTTGTCTAAGTTCTCCAATTTATTATAATATTGTACAATCGTATCTGTAATGGGTGAATATAGTGTGTGCTTCTATAGCATAAAGGTTTTTGGTAATAATGGTTGATATAATTCGTTAGATGTGTTTATCACATACGTTTTAGGATTGTGCGTTACGATTAATATTTTTGAAGTGTGTACGCTTTTTAGGACATTTGAAGTTGGGGGTCATTAATGTTGGTTTAGTTTTATGTATCCGGATTATATTTTGTTTTTTTTTTTTGGTTTTTTTTTTTTAATTTTTTTTTGGTATGCAATGTATCTTTAATCGTGATTGCTTGTCATGTTCTCATTTATTATAATATTATTCACCGTATTTTTGTACTAGGAGATTAGTGTGTGCATTCTTAGAGTGACGTTTGTGCGTAATACTGTAATTGCTTATTTGGTTGAGCGCATTTTAAGTTTTATGCTAGTGCGTAATAATGGGATGCTGAGATCCTGTTTCTGGTCTGTGCATTGGAGGGAAAAAGTGGGTGCTCAGGAGTTTGGTTATTTTTTAATATGCTATGTGGTACTTTTTGTTGCTCATAGTGCATTGTTTTTGGTATGTCTAGGTGTCACGGCTGTAGAGTCGGTAGATTGCGGTAGAGGTTGTACATGTGATGCCTTCTGGAGGATGTTGAGCACCCCCTGTTTCGCCACTGGTCACGAATTCTGACGAGGAGGATAATGGACTAGATGCGGATGACTTGGTACTATTTCCGCTGTTGAAGATTTGTGCTTCTCCCAAGCACTTGGTTTTACCGATGAGGCGGTTTAGTGCTTGTCAGAAGAGAGTTGTGGGTGAGTTGGGTTTAGGTGAGTTGTTGAATCTTTAAATCCACGACATCCCGAAGTGGTTGGAGAGATGGTTTGCTTACTAACTTCGACCCCATGCACATGTGTTTGCAGTTGTTTAGTGTCCAAGACTTGTGTTATTTTTTTTTTTTTTTTTGTTTATAGTTTTGCTTTCTTTATTATGTGCTAAGCTTTTGCTTCCTCCAAACATTTTTTTTCAAACTAAGTGACACCCACATTATTAAGATGTTATGAATAAATATAATATTCACTTGCATAAAATCAACACAACCATTACGTTAGTCATTATAATAAACAGTATGTGTTATTCGTCATTACGCACAGACCACATATAAGACGTACACATACACACATGCCGATGTGAACTAACGCACACACCTTATTACTGCTACCAAATACGCACACTCTGTCGTAAAAACGCACAGACCCCATTTCATTAACTGACTGCCATCCATTATTATAAAAATAATTGTCAGACCGTTGAAGAATGTCACATTTCATCAAAAAACCTTTTATTGCACGTCATGACAACGCCACTTGGAAATAAACCCACTGGTCGTCCACCAACTGCCATGTCCCCATATAATAAATACAACGCACATACCGACGTGAACACACGCACATACCCATTATAATTCGAATGACTAGGTGCACACGCCGCATTAAACGAACGCACAAACCTAAATTCACCCACTAACCAAATCCCACACCCATTTCGTCTAATTCATAAAACATTGATCCCACAAGAAATTCCACACACATCCATTTTAAAAATAATTTCTGTAAGCTTGACGAATGTCACACTGCTTCAAAACCATTGAAACGCACGCCATGGCAACGCTAATCGAAAAAATTCACCCACTACCATTCACCAACTACCCACTACATGTGCGTTTGTCTATTTCCTTTAAAAACACACACAAAACCCCACAAATGCTTCGTGTCCCCCTCGCATATTAATATAAATACAGCCAGCAACACATATCAATGACAACACTGTACAAGCATAACGACGCACACGCCGTACAACCTGTATGCACAGACCAGCGTACAAAACACATTACACAAATTTAGTCTGCAACTCTCTTACCAGTGGTAGTCGACATGTTCATTGAATGGA
>VALG01011845.1:0-20894 GCA_009835305.1 Ipomoea purpurea
TGGGACCAAAAGTGCAAAAAACTCTAAAGGAGTTCCATACTATTTAGAATAAAATTGAACACAATAAAAATTCAAATTTCAAATTGTTGAATGTGTTAGGATCTTGGCCTAATATAGTAAATTCATCCGTTAGTCATGTTCATAATTATTTTTAATCTCCATTCATTGGACAATGGTTCTTACCTAAATGATAATGGTTCTTTAGCGGGTTATAAAACAGTTTGTAAACGGGTTCGTGTTAAGGGTTTAACACGATTATAATTAACGGATTCTTTAATAAGTTTTAACGGGTTTGACCGTTAAGACACGAACATAACGGTACTTAGCGGGTCAACCCGTTAACGACCCGGGACAGACTTAAGGGCTAAAACACTAACCCGTTTTTTCGTGTTCGATGTTACTTTAATTGACCTGCATTTCGATGAAGTAAAATTCAGCCATTAAGTGTACACATTAAACAACAATTTTAACCCATAAACCATCAAAAAATAACCAAAAGTCATTTATTCGGCCTCATCAACACCAGAAAGACTTCAAACTTGATTGGAGGCGTTGAGTAGTTGGTAGGTCTCAATTCTGCTGCAAACACACCAAATTTGCTCTGTCAGTTATAATGCAACTCCATCCAACTTATATAATTGCTGTCTTTCTCCACACACCGTAGTCTGCTCACACATTACGGCATTGTAAGGTGGGCCACCGCACCCAACACATGCCATTAACGGATTTTCAAACCCTAAATAACACCCAAAAAGAAAATTATAATCTTTAGAGAGATTAGATAGGTTGCTGCACTAAATTTTCAAAAAAAGATAGGTTGCTGCACTGGTACACTTAAAAAAATAAATTAACCTTAATTATAATAATATAATAAGTAGAGTGTAGATTAGGAGATTAAAATTAAAATTACCATAGAGGGCAGGAGTTGGATATAAGGTCATACTTGATGGTGTATATATCCACATACACCACCATGGTATTTTTCAAATCCGTTCGCAATTCTTCACAAAGATGGTAAGAGTTGGGTGTTGAATTCCTGAGAAATTTGTGACTTCAGACAACCAACACCGTCACGCTCACCACGGGGATCTCCCACTTTAGTTTTTGCAAACATATGTGGCAAACATCCTACTGGGCCGGTGTCATGCGCCCAAAATTTTCTGCCACCCATTTTGTAAAGAGAATCTACAAATACAATTTAATATAGTTATTTGTTGCAATAAATATATATGAATGGCAAATACATATGTCATAATCAAATAGGAGAAAAAATTTAAATTGAGTTATATATACCTGAACAGCCTCTTTGATACTTTCGTAATCAAGTGGGTATTCGTTGAAGAACTTCAAGTTTGGAGGAGGAGTTTTGAAAAGGCACCCTTAAGATCATCTCTGCCTATATCTATTCATATATAGGCATTTTGAAAATTCATCTTCATCCAACCATGCCTTTATACCGCTTATTATAATACTATCAATATCTATCATTATATTGATTAAACAAAAATATGTAAGTTGAAAAATACCTTCGGAGTTGAAGATAACAGAGCGGGCATGAAAACGATGGCAATTCGCGACTTCAGCTTTCAAATGGAGGAATTTTTTTTTTGAAATTTAACAGGGAGTACATTTTTGCACCCACCTACGCAAAATAACTCCACTGTTGAAATTTGGAGGTTAGTGTTCCAGATATGAAACAATAGTTCGCCTTAATTATTGCACCTGCTGAAATACATGATATTATAAGTAAACTAGTATTGTCTCATCGATGTACAGAATAATATTTTGATAATTTTTTTTTACATTTCAAATAATATCAAAATGAATTTACATTATTACGACGTGTTGAATGTAATGCACTTACAAAATAAAATATGAATAACAATAAAAATGTTTTAGACAAATACTTCATTATAATAATATGTAAATATTATATAATTGATTTTTTACTAAATAACTTATAGAAAAATAGAATTTTATACTATAATTGTATTTTTTTACTAAATACTCAACCTTTTATAATTAGCAATGTATTATAAATTATAAATTATAAATAATAAATTAACTCTTAACACTATAAATAATATTTAAAAGATGTGATCTAAAATTATTTAAGCACTAATAATATTAAATTATTAATACTATACCGGCTAATCAAAATAAAAACAACATCCTTACTATTAGTACTAAAAAATACAACTAATACTACTACAAAGCAATATTATTCATAACAATAACATAACAATTATAATTATAATTATAATTATAATTTAATAATAAAATAATAATAACAATAACAATAATAAAAGAAAAAAAGAAAAAAAAATTATGCTGAGCACATTCTAGAACGCTCAGAATGATTTGAGCTTCATTTCTCACTGTCGGCCTCTCTCTACAATATTCCTGCGACCGTAAAAACTACTCTGTCTCTAGAATTTTCCTCAATCAAGCCTTTAATCTATACTACTTCTTCTTCTTCTTCCATAGAAGTATAGAGATCTGTAATTAAATGGTTGATTTAGTCCAGAATCTGGCAAGTGTTCATCGATCTTAGCCTGACATAGGCTATAGACTTCGACCAACTAACACTGTTCTTTTTCAGGTTTCTAGTTCGGCAGAGAAATTGAACCGTGGCTCATATGGGTAGACTCAGAGATGGAGTACCTACTCGAGGAAAGGTTCTTATTCTCCAATCTATATTCGGAAAGCTAAATGTTGTAGATCTCCGTATTTTTGGCATCTCAAGTTCATAGATCATTAATTATTCACGAATCTCACTATGAATCTGCTTAATCAACACACATGCAGGCCATTTTTTTCATTTTGAGAGTTGGGGAAAATATAATGTCTATTATTTTTATGCAGATATCTCAAAAAAATATGGCAATACTGGAGACGGCTGAAATTAGACTGTCTGGGTAGAGCCACAAAGAGTGGATACATACAATGAACACCTTCTTTGGATGGTAATGTTCTGTTATAATTTGTTCAACTATTTCTTTACATGTAAAGAGATAGAAAAGATGATAATAATGTAGCATTTACATACCTCCTGATCATGGACTATCCACTCTTCACTTCTAATGTATTTTTCTCCTCTGCTTTTAGTTACAATATAGTTCCTCCGCACACAACGCAAGCTAATCGCCTTTGCTGACTGCTGAGGATGAAGCTGCACACCAACAATGAATTGCCCGTTCTTTGGAGAAGTTTTTTTTTTTTTCTCTCGCTTTGTGTTGCAGAGGGTGACCTCTCTAAATATGTATGTATATATAAACATGGAAAAGTTGAACTCTAATAATCATAACAATAGTCCACTCCATACCTAGTTGCTTAAAAGCACACGCTTCCTATCAAGAAGTAAGATAGGATACCAACTATTCAGTCAGATAATAGCCCATTCCCCTACACATCTACCTTGAAAGGCTATGTTTCTGAACCAGCATGCCAGCTTCTCTCCACTAACCTTTAAAATATACGGAGTATATATACACACACGATGTCGTTTTATATGAGCGGAAAAATGACTGAATTTGATTGGATGAATCCCACAGCTTTTATATATACCAAAATGCCATTGCTTCCCATGTGTGGCAAGTCTTTATAATAGGTAAAATTATAATAGGTAAATACTTAACTATATGAAAATTTGATGTGTAGGTTGTGGTTCAGTGGAAGAGACTCATTCACCTTAACCAAAGGTCAAGAGTTAGTTACTGTGTTCGATAAACATAAATATATAATAATTAACTTTTTTAAAAAAAAATCCGATGTAATTTAATTTTGTAAATGATATGATGGAAGTAAATTTGATCTACTTAATTCTAATTAATAAGCGAATTGAATGAATAAATTAATTTCCCAATTGTTTGTAGGGACGTGAATCTTAATCTAAAATTTATGCATTTAATCTCATAAGACCAAAAACTTTTAAGGTCAGGATCAAAAAAATATTCATCTTGACAAGAATTTGCTTGATGTATTGAATGTGGTAGTCCAATAGCCCAACCATTTAAGACAACTATTCTTTGTTTCATAATTAACGTGGAACAAAATATAAAAGGAATTTATATGTAAGATCATATTCAAATTTTTTATTAAATTTGTAAATAAAATCATAATAAATTTATTTCAAAATAATTTTTTTATGAAAATAAATAATAAAAAATAACACATTACTATAATTATTATATAATAGTGTAAATATATTAATTATTTTTAGTTCGAATTTGAAAATGAAAATTTAGATTGATTGATTGAATGATATATAAGTTTATATTTATCAATGCAATTGTGTTAGATTATTAAAATTGAAAGTTTATCATGTTAATTTTATAATGTCAAAATTTTTAGATGAGTTTACTTACACAAAAACTTGAGATTTTAATATTAGGACCAATAATTTTAAATACACCAAAAAAAATTTAAATATGTTTAAACGGATAAACACAACAGTTCAAAACCAAAAGAGGTGGCTCAATTGACATTCCTTATTACATGGATGCATATGAGAATATATTGAAGCAACTAAAGTGGATATATTAAATGCTCATATATATAAAGCTGACATGCAAGTTTCCCATGTAGGGAGCAACTTAAAGTTCCTCTTCAAGTGCCATAAATATGAGAGGGATGTATGAATTAATTGTCAATGTTATTCTAGAATTAATCATTTAATTTAATTATTATTAAGGCGAAATAGGTTTACCACGAATTCTTATATAATCTATTAAAGGCCTATTATTAAACAAATCTCTTCTATATTCACTACTGATCTTATTCAACCTACTAATAACATAATATTTGACGGATTAAATACGAATCAAATGCTAAATTTAATTTTATAAGATAACATAAATTATAATATAATATTTCAAACATTGGAAAAAAAAAAACAACTCAAATCTTTTTAAAATTATTATTGATAGCATTTATTATGTGTCAACAAATTTTTTTGGGAGGTATTTGGTAAATAGTTGTTAGCTTATTAGAGTGGTTTGACTAATTGATAGCATTAATTGATTGTAGAAAAGTGTTTGGTAAATAAACTGATAACTGATTACATACAAATGACTTGATCAAAAAGTTGATAAAAAGCTTATTTGAACATTTTTTTGAATTTTAGCATTTTAGAACAATAAGTTATTAAAAATTTAATTAATTAAATTAAACACTCATATTGATTATTAGTTTAATCAGGTCAAACAGCTAATAATGATCAAATTAAATAAGTTAAAACTAGCTGATAAGCTAATTATTACTAGGTAGATTACTATGATTTCATAATAACCCTATGAAATCCATAATTTATAGATCAGAAAGGGTAAATTACTAGGTAGAAGTATAGTTTAAAAAAAAAAGTGCATGATGCCACTATGCATGTTTTTTTTATTATAAACTAATAAATAATAATAAAACATTTTCGCCTATCACTTCATATTTATCATAATTCACTTTTTCTTTTCATACGGAGTAATTTTATTCATTTTCTTGAAAATCTAGTCTACTTAATAGCCTCAATGCATCACATAGCCTTTAACATCAACAATCTTAGAGAGGAAATCATAAACTAAGTTATTAATAACTTAATACCCAATATAGTCCTCAATATAGTGGTTTTATTTAATTTAGTTTTAAGTGATTTTTTATGTTCAATTTAATCATTATTTTTGATAATTTTACACCATTTAGTCATTTCTTAAAAATTCGGTCAAAGTACCTATGAGGTCCCTGCATTATATTATTTTGTTCAATTTAGTCATTCTACTTTAATTTTGTTCAATTTAGTCCCTATACTTAAAAAATTAAAATAATTAAGGACAATAGCTTATGTGAGCAAATATTTATGTATTTAATTTGTTTGTGACATATTAATGTAATATATTTGTGGTAAAAATAATTAATTTTAAATATTTATAAAATAATATATGAGTTGACATGTAAGGATGATGACGCGATAGAGATAATGTCAGCGTCACATCAGCTCGCTATTGTCCTTAATTGTTTCACTTTTCAAAGTACAATGACTAAACTGAACAAAATTAAGGTAGAAGCAATGACTAAATTGAACAAAACACTATAGTAGTACATGCACCTCATAGGTACTTTGATCTAAAAATTCTGTTAGTTGACTGTTAAAAATATGATCCTAATAATAATTTACCATCATTCATCCCATTTAAGATGATTCATTCTTCTTCTTATTAAACTCCATACATAAATGCAAATCTTCATCCCCAATTCAACTTTAACCCTATTAAAATATAAAATTGAATATCAATACATATATACCATAAGTGTATTAAAGACTTAACGTGATGTTGTATCTAATTTCCTTAATTTACCAAGATACACACTCATTCTATATTATTGCACACAATCTAAAAATTGCAATGTATTGTAAGTAGTGTTGGGACAAAGGGAATGCATGGGCGTTATTACCATGCATGTGATGTGTGCAGTTACAAAAAGATTTATATGGATGGTTGCTTAACTTGCTTTGATACATTTAATTTACCCATACTGTGCATTTCAATCTCAGCTCATTAATTACCCCATTAAATTGAATAACTAGCTGCCGAGTACAACTACCTACGCTACTATTATTAACTCTTTTTTTCCAAATTTAATTTTCCTCCTAGTATCTTACATGAAATATTTTATATTAAAATGATGGCTTATGGTTCAAACACAATAAAGATTACATATGTAATCACATCAAAACTACAATTATATATAAGGTGGTCATGATTAACTTCTCAAAATTTGACTACATGATTGAGTACTAAATTCTTGGTTAATGAGTGACAAAACAAAAGGCGTAATTAATATTAGCACCAATGCTAAGTGAAGTTGGTAGGTTGAGTTTACACTATGACTTATGAATTTATTAGGAAGGATATTAAACCAGTTACTCTTAGTAAGCGCACTAACTAATATAAATAAATCATTGTATACTTGGGTAGGGTTGAGTTTACACCATTGGTTCCTACTAAGTAAAATATGATTCATAACTATATATGGTACTTTTTTTTTAAAAAAAAAACATATATGATACTTTTTTTTTTTTTTTTAACATGTACTTCTTCTATCAATGTGAAAGATAATTTTTTCTTTTGAGTGTTTATTGCATTTATATTACTTAATCCAGCCAAACACTAGAATACATTTTCTTAAATCTATTCTTTTTGAGTATATTAACTCTATTACATGTAGTATCTGTCAAATATATTTTCTCAATCTACTGAAGCCCAACGATTCAATACCGCTTCCACTGAGTTCGAACCCCAGTGCTCATATGGCACCTCTGTGACTTTTCTTGAGGGAAGGTCACAAAATTGAATCCCTATGAGAGAATATCACTACTGGAAATTATTGAATTTCCGGACCACATGAAAGTGATCTTGAATCAAGTTGAAAGAAAAAAATGGTTGGAAATAGCAACAAGAGTTTTTCCGGATACCAAAAGTGGTCGGAACAAGACTTTCGACTTGATTTAATATCACTTTCAACATGGTCGAAAATTTCAAATTTCCAGTAGTGATATTGGCTCTTTCTGCTTTAATAGGTTAAAAAAATAGTTATGAATAAAAAAAATTGACAGTATGAATGGTTGCAATTTCTCGCGTGGGAATTATGAGCTATTTGTATTGACATTTATTTGGCTTATCCATTCCATTCCAATAAATTTGCATTGATCTTGAAGAGGCAATTAATTAAAGAGGAATCCTAATATATATAGGTCTGCTAAGCTACATCATACCCCCTTCAATTCACCCACTTTATCTGCTTCCAATACTTCTTCCATTTTCATCTCTCATCTCAAGTTGTAAGCTTCTCTATTGCACCCTTTAATTTGTGATACATCCACATCTCATGTCTATATATATCGGCCGGTCAATCACTTAACTTGTGTACATGTAAGGTGCAAACAGTACAATAAAATAACCAAACAAGAAAAACAATTAATGCACATTTAATAATATGTACAGACATCAATGTCAAAGATTTCATACATTTAATTTAATTTGTAATGTACTTCTTAACTTGTAAAAATGTTGATACAAATGTACAATGTACTCCTTATCTTTTAAAAAACAAAAAACAAAAAACAAAAACAAAAAAAAGATGTATAGGCCACAAAAACACTTGATTTCAACATTTACAAACCAAGTCTTATTGGTTAAGAAACTGAACCAATATTGCAACATAAATTCTCATGATTTCAACAATATATGCTCAAGCACCATAATCCATAATAATTTGGAAGCATCAAATAATTCAAATAATGCTTGATGACTAGTCAATGTCTTCCTATCTTTCTGGTTCACACAGTTGCTGTATTTCAAGCCAGTGTTTTTAGTGGTACTTAGTTTCTTCCAGCAAAACAACTTTTAGCCCATAAGACATATCATAATAAGTGATACATTTTTAAATAATCATCAAATGAAACTGCAGCTAGCTAGCTAGGAGGAGGTTATTGCACAATCTCATGTTATTCAGAGGTTTCTGGGAGAACAAAATACAATATTATAGTGAATGAATCTATGTGGCCCGGGCAACTATGCATGTACCCCATTCCATTCGATCTGGTAGCTTTTTACCTATATAATCCCATTTATTTAGTATAATTTAAAATATTATTTTCCCGGCTAATTATTCACATTTATTTTGTTGTTTACTTTTAATTTTGACAGACATCCCATAAATCTTGTCCAGCCACATCGTACCTATCACGATTCAAACCTTGAGATCCATCGTTGCAACTCTGTTTGAAAGTTGGCCCAATCAAAGTAGCATTCCTGCCCATTTTTTTAATATTGGAACAACACTCTGGAGTCACGCTTGGTGGCGTATAATCGGGGTCAAAATGAAAGGGTATCACATCTATAGGAGGTGGTTGATATAATCCTGCAAGCCAGCAATTTTGAGAAGGTGGTTCAACTTCATACATCTATCAATATGAAAAGGTGGTATCATAAAGTTATCATCAAAGTGTTCATTATCAATCGTTGCATATGAAAAGCGTATTGTGGTATACGCTATGAACAACCCTAATACAAAATGTATCTTCAAAGTTATCATTTTTTTTCTCCTTTTTTTTTTTATACGTATGGGATGATAAACGTTCATTCATCAATGAGAATACCATATAAACTTATTAATAAACATTTTAAGGATGTGTATAATGATTTTGATAATTCTATGAGTTACAGTTTGTCATTAAAAATATGTAATAAATTAAAAACCATAAATAACATATGTACGTTAAAGATCAATTGAATTACTTATATGTGGTTTATTTTCTATTTGTCAAATAATAAATGTACTTGAAAACAATAATTTTATTGATCATGAACCGTGATATATATGTAAATTTAATAAGTACATAAATGGATGTCCAGTAAGTGTAGTATGACTTTTGTACCAAAAAGCTATTACTAATCCGATTGTAACTAATATCCTCTCAGTTAAGTTCATTGCACATGGTCTTCCTTAGTGTGATTTACTTTTTTTTTTTTTTTTTTTTTATGTAGTTTGTAGGCTATTACAATATCAAAATTTTTGCTGAGTGCACAACTTCAAATATGACTTGTAGGGTTTAATTTACCTCATTATCCATAAAATAAAATAAAATAAAATAAAAATTAAGATCAAATATTGCTAATCAAACCATGCATGTAAAATGCCAAGTCAAGCGGTACTGGTATGCATTAACAAAAAATCAAATATTTAACCTAAATTATAAATAATCGCTTATTTTCTCTTTTTTTTTTAAAAAAAAATTAATCTTTTGAGAATAAATCACAACATGTCGAATTGAAGATGTTCAAAGAATTTTTGGTATCTACCAAACACAATTGGGATTTAATGTATACTACATTTGGTATCAATTTTAGTATTTGTAGAGGTGAGTTTCATATAAAAATTAATAGATTCTATAAACTCAATGGTTTGATTGGTTTCAGTTTTAATTTAATCGAATAAAAAAATTGAATGATTTTTTAAAAATATATATTAAAAATTAATTATATATTTTATTTATACCCATTTGTTTTTATATCAAATTTACCTAAATATAAATACTAAATTCCCAATTCCTTAATTCAAATTTTCAAAATTATTCTTTGTTCCTCTTTTCTTTTTTTTTTTCTTTTTTTTTTTGGTGAGTTTGCGGCGTTGTTGTCTGAGAATATGTACTTGTATAGATTTTTAAATTTAAATTATTATTAGTGAAAATAACTAAATAAATAAATATGTGTGCAAAAGAATTAAGAAATGTTTGGGTTCTCAAATTGAATCGAAATTCAAATTGGGCCTAACTCGAGCTGAAATCAAATAATTTCAAACCTAACAATTTTTTTTTTTTTTTTCTGAAAACGAACTAAAATTTGAAACTGAATGATTTCAAGTTTTTTTTTTTTCAGAAGCAAAATCAAACTGAACCAAAAAAAAAAATCGAACCAAAAATTGAGGCACCTCACCACTACCGTTAAGTTTATATAATATTATTTTAAAATACCATATATAGTTATGGATCATATTTTAGTTAGTAGGAACCAAGGGTGTAAACTCAACCCTAACCATGTACCTTTTTTTTTGCCTGAATGCTACTGGCTCTATTACATTGTAGTATTTATTCATATACTTTTTCAACTTACTGAAACACAAAGAACCAATAACGCCTCCACTGAGACTCGAACTCACAACCTTCCAAATGGAAGTCCAACCCGGGTACCATTAGACCACATAGTCTTGGTCCCTAACCATGTACCTGATATGGGTAATTTGGTGATATTTGTCACTTATTAATCAAGAATTGAGTACACAATCATGTTGTCTAATTTTGAGAATTTAGTCATGACATTATATATACTCCTAGTTTTGAGATGTGATTACATATGTCCTAGACCTAATTATGTTTGGCCATAAGTCATAAATTTAATACACATATTTCATGTAAGATACTATGAAGAAAATTAAATTTTAGAATAAATAGTTAATAATAATAATAATAATCCGAATATGTGGTATTCTTTAGCTAGGTGTTCAATATAATGAGTGTCTGCCTTTATGGTAATTAATGAAATTGAAAAGCACAACATGGGTACATTAAATGCACGAAAGCAACCCATGCATATATATCTTTTTAACAGCGAGCACAAGCATATGCACTGTTATATGCTACGAGCCTACGACATACCTTCGCCACAATTCCCCCATCATCCCACTTTGTCCCATAAGGTGTAATGCAATGAAATTGATAATTAATAATAGAAATATAGAATTGATCTAAAATTTTGATTTTTGATTATTAATTTTATTAAATATCGTTATTTGTCATTTTTTTTTTTTTTTTTTGTCTTTATATATAAATTTTAATGTACATAAGTTATATATTAATTATCTTTAATTTATTGATAAAATGTAAATTATAAAATTATTAAAGTCATATATATCTTTAAATGTTTATTAATAAGGCTATATCATCAAGACCACTAAGACAAAATATTTGGCAAATGAAGAGTGTTTCAATCTTCTTCATTTCATTCTGCCTCACAAAATATCCTCATGCTATGATGACTTGAAATCTTGATCAATAGCTCAGTGTTTTGGTCTCAAAACATTATTTTCTTGTCAAGTCACCTAACACAACAATCATTCCATAAATGATCAAATTGACTTCATATTATCATATATAATGATTAACAAGTAAATTTATCAAAATGTGAATGAAAAAAAGCATGAGTTTAAGACATTCTCAGATAATTATTATAAGGAAGAATAATGACTCAGATTTACTCGCCAATCGCACTAGGATGTGAGACTACTCAAAACGCATGTGAATTGAATTATATATATAATAGTATAATATATAACTACTATCATATATATATATAGTATATATATATATATATAATATATACTATATATATTATAAAGTAAGGGTTGATTAAGAAATATCATTGTGAATTAAATGTATGAAGCCAACTCTATAAATAATATCCTTCTTTTAACTGCATGTATGGTGTGCTTTTCAACTTCTTTGCCATGCATGCTATGGTATTTACGGAGTAGTTTTCGCCCTCAATTTTCTAATCCCACTTTGTCGTCAATAAGGTTTAGTTCCTCATCCAATAGAATGAGATTATCCAAAATTGCCCACATGGTAGCTCAACTGGTCATAGAGGTGAAACTTTGGAATGATGACCAGGGATGAGTCTTGCCAGCGGCAGTGTGGAGCAACCTCTCAAAGTGAGGGGGGCTTCTTGTGCGCAGTGAGCACCGGTCTAGCTCTATGGTTCATGATCAGTTGAGTCACCATGATTTACATCCTCCAAATACTCTGTCGGGTTGGGGTTTAGCCTTTTGGAATGAGATTATCCAAAATTCAACTAAATTGATAATGAATAGGAGAATTGATCTAAAATTTTGATTTTTCATTATTAATTTTTTTTTTTAAATATCGTTATTTGTTGGTTTTTATGTCTTCATATTTGATTTTTTTTTTTTTTTTGTTGGAACTTAAGGTCAATTCATTAAGGTGGTTTAATTTGCATGACGCTACCATCATGTAATGTTGTATTTATTTTTAGGAATTAAAATTAATGCATAATCTTAATCTTTTTATAAAGCTAGCAACTACCACTCCTTATCACTTTTACATGTTAATTTACCCTCTATATATAACATAGCTTTCATATGATTATTTATGAAATTATTGACATGGCTACATACCTACTAAAAAAAAAGAATAAGGTCCAAATTAGTCATAAACGTAACATGAAAATGTAATTAGACCATTGAACGAAAAATATGTGCAATTTGACCACTGAACACTCCAAATATATGCAATTTCACCTAATAACAGGTTATCTATGGAATGAGCAAATTATATCGTGCACCGCGGTGCATAATCTATTATGCACCGAGCTTCAAAACAATGTCGTTTTGTTTAATGAAAAGAAACGGCACGCGTTTCACACCGTTTTGCAAAAAGTAACTCGGTTATTCATTTTTATTTGTATACACTGCATTTTCAGTTGAACACAACTAAGTTCATTTCGATATAACTACAGTTTCATTCGACATTTATACAGTCAAATATGTGAAAATGTTATTTAATTTTATTTTATATATACTATAGTTTCATTAAAACACAACTACATGATCATTTCAATATAACTACAGCTTCATTGCACAATATACACTTAAATGTGTGAAATGTTATTCAGTTTCATTTTATATAAACTGCAGTTTCATTTCACCACAACTACAATATCATTTTGATATAACTGCACTTTCATTTGATAATATATAAAATAACACGTGAGGCAGTGACGGTTTAGATACATTGTAGTATCAGTTTAGATACAATGTAGTTTCAGTTGGTAATTAATGCACCAAAAAAATGTGCATTCCGTAACGGCGTGCCGTTTATTTACATAAAGAAACGACGCCGTTTTGACCGTGCACCGCGGTCCACGATATAACAACTGATTGTTAGTTCGAGTCATGCAGCTGAAACCCGTGATCCAATCACTGTAGTTTTTCAAAACCCCCCCACAACCTGTAGGTTCATTGCAAGAAACGAAAGAGGCGTCTGTATTCAAGATCAGTCAGTCGTGCACTGGTTCCTCCTCACACAACTCTTCCGAGTGCTGCTGGATTTATATTTCTTATGTGGTTCGTAGGCTATTACTAAGAGCGAATTTTTTGTCTTGCATATCTTCAAATAATGGCTAGTAAGGGTTTACCTCATTATTCATAAAATTAAAATTAAGAGCAAATATTGCTCATCAAACCATGCATGTGAAATGCCAAGTCAAGTGGTATGAATTAAATGCACGAAAGCAACTCATATAAATCATCTTTTTTAACTGCACATGTATGGTCTGCTTTTCACCTTCTTTTGCACATGCACGGCCTATGCTACATGGTATTTACGGAGTAGTCTTTCGCCCTCAATTCTCTCTAATCCCACTTTGTCACATAAGGTTTAATTCCTCATCTAACTAGAATGAGATTATCCAAAATCCAGCGAAATTGATAATTAATAGGGCAATTGATCTAAAATTTTGATTTTTTATTATTAATTAATTTTTTTTAAATATCGTTATTTGTTGGTTTCTATGTCTTCATATTTGATTTTTTTTTTTTTGTGTGAAACTTAGGGTCAATTCATTAAGGTGGTTTAATTTGCATGACGCTACCATAATGTAATGTTGTATCTATTTTTAGGAATTAAAATTAATGCATTTTCTTATTCTTTTATAAAGCTAGCAACTGCCCACTCGTTATCAGCAACTATACACTTTTACATATTAATTGACCCTCTATATATAACATAGCTTTAATATAGTTATTTATGAAATTATTGACATGGCTACCCACTCAAAAAAAAAAAAAAAAAAACCACTCCTTTTATGAGCTATACTTTTACCTATTAATTTATCCTATCTATAACATAGCTTTTTATATATGGTTATTTATGAAATTATTGACATGGCTAGGTGATGAACATTTAACTTTTTTGACACATTATAAATAGTATCGATAATAAATTTGAGTTGTTGCGTTTTGTTATTTGAATCTTATAAATTTAAAATTTGTCATTCGATTCGTATTCAATCTGTTAAATCTGTTATTAGCGAATTAGGTTGAATTAACTCCACTAACGAATACGGAATGAATTTTTCTAATCCACGTTTAATAAATTGTATAAGAATTTGTTCTAAATATGCTTGCCTTAATAATAACCAAATTAAATGATTAATTCTAGGATAGTATTGTGCATTTAATTCACCCCTCCCATATATATTATGGCTCTTGAAGAGGAATCCTAAACCTATGCTAATCTAATCCCTACATGGGAAACTTGCATGGCAGCTTTATATTTATGAGCATTTAGTATATCCATTTTAGTTCATTCGGTTTTGAATTGTCAAATTTAGTTCCTACTTATTTAAAGTTGTTTGTGGATTTAAAATTCTTGACGCTAACCTTAAAATATCGAATTATCAGGTGACTGAATTCAATTTGACATTTTTAAATTAACATGATTAAACTATCAATTTAATAAACTAATACATTTACACTAATACTGGTGGCTTGTGGTCCACTGGTATCGGATTGCTCCCCTATGTGGGAGGGCTAGGTTTCGAGCCTCACTGTAGGCATAGGTTGTATGGGTATCCTCCTTCCTTTGTAATAAAAAATACATTTTACACTAATAAATACTTCGTATAAATTTATATTAATCAATTAATCATAATCTCCATTTCGAAATTTTAACTAAAACTAATTAATATATTTGTACTATAAAATAATAATAATATAGTAAATAGTAATTGTGTTATTTTTCATTATTTATTTAAAAAAAATTATTTTGAAACAAATTCATTATAATTTGTTTACAAATTTAATTAAAAAAATTTAAATATGAGTTTACAAATAAATTTCCAATACATTTTTTTCTCATCAATTATGAAATAAAGAATAGCTGGTTTATGTTGCCCGTGCCATCAGACTACCCCATTTAGAACATAAATAATTTTTTGTTGAGATAAAATTATTTTGACCTTAACCTTAAAATGTTTCCTTAAAAAGAGCCAATTAATCATAATTTTGTGATTAAGATTAACTTTCCTACATGGCTACATGCAATTGAGAGATTATTTTATTCATTCCATTCCCAATTGTATATATGTATTTAATTTCTAGATGCAAAATTTTTATCCTTCAAGAGAGGTCGGGAGGTTCGAACCTCATCTAATACGAAAAAAATAATCTGGTCAACACTTTACCCTTAAATTGAACTGACCTAGTACCAAGGAGGATTAATTTGAGTATGGTAATGTGCCTCCTACCGTTAAAATCTGCTCAGAACACTTCGTGATATGACAAAAAAAAAAAAATTAGATGCAAATATACACATAAATCTCTATCATTCTCCGTTCTCGTACATCCATTACTCCCACCCATCCATATCCATCTATCCCATTATATATATGAACACCTAGCCTCTCTCCATCATTACTTCAATTCACCGGCCTTCTGATATCTTCTAAATCCTCCCTAGCCTTCTCTTAACTGATTCAACACTTCTCCATTTCCAATACCTTCAATTCTCTTGATTCGATCAAAATATGGAGCTCAAACTTCTCTGCATCATCACTTTCACTGCAATACTCTTTCGTTTGCTCTCCGCCGCCATTAGCCGGGGCGGAATGCCTAAAATCCCCAAATTATCTTTAACTTTGGCGACTCCAATTCCGACACCGGTGGTTTTGGCGTCGCTTACGGAACCCTCCTTGGCTACCCTAATGGTCGCAAGTTCTTTAACCGATCTTCCGACCGTTTCTCCGATGGGCGTCTAATCATTGATTTTCTCTGTAAGCAACATCAATCTTCCTTTATTATTTCACTAACTAAAATTTATGTATAATCACCTACACTAATGCATGCCTCTCTCTCTATATATATATATTCACAGGTGACAATGTGAAGATGGATTACTTGTCTTCATATTTAGAATCATTGACTTCAAACTTCAAGAATGGAGTCAATTTTGCCGTAGGTGGTGCAACGGCATCCCCAAAATCTAATTTTTTCTCTTTGAAAAACTCAAATCAAAGAGTTCGGCCGGTTTCACTCTCGCTCCTTGAACTTCCACTCAGAAGGTTTGTTTTTTTTTTTTTTTTTTTTTAAAATATCAATTATAAATATATATTTTAAAATTTTAGCTAGATTGTTTAATTGTTATAATGCTAAAATCTAATTATAAAGCAGGAATCAAGGGTATGTTCGGTAGAGAGGACTTTGGCAATGCCCTATATATGATTGATATAGGGCAAAACGATATTACCCTTGCATTTTCCAACCACACAAAACTTAAAGTGGTAGTTCAACAAATACCCTTCCTTATATCTGAAATTAAAGATGCTATTGAGGTATACTCAATTCTTTCTTTTTTATTTAATTTATTTTCCAATTCAACAAATTAAACTTGATTAAATTTTATATATATATATTATATATATTATATATGACTTTTGTATTTGTATGTACGTGTGTATATATAAGTATTTGTACAAAGCTGGCGGGAGAATGTTTTGGGTGCACAACACTGGTCCAGCGGGTTGATCTACCGCAGATGCTTGCCACAAAAGTGGGTGATTTTGACGAGGCTGGGCTGTCTCAAGCCTCTAAATGAAGCTGCCCGGGAGTTCAATGCCCAACTCCTTAACCTTTCTGCAGATCTTGGGCTGAGCTAAAGAATGCTACGGTGGTGTATGTGGATATGTACACCATCAAATACGATCTCATTTCCAACTCTGCCCTCTATGGTAATTTTTTTTTAATTAATCTCCCAATCTACACATGCACTTTTTTGTAAAGAGTTTTAATTATTTTATGTATGTTATTACATTAGGGTTTGAGAAGCCATTAATGGCATGCTGTGGAGGTGGCGGTGCACCCTACAACGCCAACCCCAAAATATTGTGTGGGACGACGGGATATACTGTGTGCGATAAAGACACCATATTTATCAGTTGGGATGGAATACACTACACTGATAATGCAAATGCGGTGTTCGCAGCAAGAGTTGCGACTACAAATTATTCCACCCCTCCTCTCAGATTTGATTCATTTTGGTGTTGAAAGGCACACTTTTTTTTTTCTTTTTTTTGTACGTGTTTATGAAAGTAGTTACGTTGGATCTGTTTGTTGTTTTAATGTCAAATGTCTCAAGAAATATAATCAAAATATTGGGACTCAAATTATGAATTGATGAATTTGTTATTGAGTTGACAATAATCCCACATTGAGAATTTACATGCACCATTTTCGGGTTCGTAACTATTGGGTTGTGCATCGCTTACATTTTCCGTATCAAGCATTGCACACGAAAGCCTTATTGTGTTGTAGGCTAACAACAAACCTAATAAAAAATTTATCTTCAAATTCATCGCTACTTATTTAATTTGTTAGTATTGGTTGTAGGTGTTCATTCATAAACCAACATGGTCTTATTAATGAGCATTTTAAACACATGTATTGCTTTAATAATTTTATAACTTACATTTTGTCATTAAAAATAGATAATAAATTTAACATAATAAATAACTTATATACGTTTGTATATACAAAATTTCATAACATAAAAAAAAAAAAAATCACAACAAAAGACACATAGCATTATGGACCCTGAATTAAAACGTAGAGGTACAAAGTTCACACTTGTAAAGTACAGAATTTCATAACACAAGACACATCCACGTGTTATATAGTTACTTATTTTTCAAATCTAATTTAGGTATATAATTTGTGAGTGCTAACATAGTGTTGAGCATATATATAATATATAAACATAAATGTGCAATCCAACTATCAGTTTAGGGTTTAAATTAGTTGAGATGGAGCACGTGCTTCAATTCATAGCACTGTTCGTAAAAGTGATTCAAATTCTTCCAAAAAGATTGAATCCCCAACTCGAAGGGCTCATCATACCCCGACCCGACAGAGCAAAGTGATTCAAATTAGCACTTCACGTGAAGTGCAGTGCTAAACATTAACACTTCATAATGCTAAACATAATTTAGCACTATTTGTAAGTGTTACAAAAAGCACTTCAAAGCTTTCGTAACTTTTGACTTTTCTCAAATGTTTTGAAATTCAATTTATCATTTACTTATTACGACCCATTTTGAGCGTACAATATATCAATTTCTTTAACTCACTATAAGAATACAAATCCACTTTGACCCGACTCAAATTGCAAGTGGACCCCACATATATTTGTACCATAAAATAGCCCCTCAAATTACCATTTTATGCCAAAATTCCAACACTTAATGACTTGACATCCAATATTTATATGCTTCTCAAGTATTCAAGACAAATATAAATTCAGTGCTAACTTCTCAAGAGTAATGGATACCGTTGTATCGACTAGAAGTTAGGATTACAAGGCGTGAGTTACCTGATGCATGCCATTAGATAGTGAGTTAGTGACTACGAATGTTTTCATGACTAAAAAAAATTAAATATTGATAGCAAATTATCATTATCTTTCCTGTTAAAATAAAATTGAATATTGCTATATGTATGTACAAATTTAAAGACTTAACCTGTTGTGATTTCCAATTTCCTTAATTCACCAATCACCGTTGCACATACTTATTTTATATATTGCACACACTATCAAAAAATTGCAATGGATAGTACCTAGCATGCGACATAATTTTTGAAGATACAACCTAACGGGTAGTTCAAATGACAAATGAACTCTCTTTATAGAGGAGAATTATTTTGAAATATATAATTCGGATTTAATTTTTATAAGTAAAAATTCACTTTGAACCAGCTTTCGTGCCTCCAAGAACGAATGGAGTTCCGTTAAACGGACAGCGATGGTTCACACCAAAAAATAATTTTTTAATATACAAGTCATGTGATGCATCATACCATCACCAAAAAAGAAAAAAAAATTGAAGATACTAGTCATGTGATGCATCATACCATGCATGCAATGCTCCATCTATTACTAGGAATTAAATCTAACACTACATTTTCCTTGTTCGTCCTCCTATAAAAATTAACCACGGTACATATATTTATAACAAAATTTTTACAAATTCATAGTAATTATTTACCCTTTTTATTTTATATTAGATTAGATTTAATTGTTAGCTACACTAAATTGATCTTAAAAATCAATAGGAAATACTTCAAATTAGCCAGCGAAGTACACAAAAAAATATAATTGTGTTATTCAACTAAAAAATACGATTGACTCTCTAAAGTTGCAAAAATTGTCCAATTAGGTCATAATTGATTTACCCTCTAGGTTAACCGCTAATGTTTAAAAAAGAAAAATCTTTACTAAATTATTTTATTAGTCTATAAATGCATATTTAGTTGTTAAAGTGTACAGTTAAGCATTACAAAGTGTAAGTTTAGTATTAAAATTGTCCTTAACAAAATGCGAAAGAGCAATGCACTTAGGGTTGATTTTAGAGTCTATGAGTATGCTTTTTTTTTTTTTATTTTTTTGGTTTTATTTGGTTTAGGTTCACTTCCTATGCTTACGGTTTAACATTTACAATGTATGTTTAAATTTTAGTGTTTTTTTTTCATTGACATTTTAAAAGTTATCCAAAAATACACATTATGTTGTTACGAAGTGCATAATATAATGGCAGCCGGCATGGCTTTCGGTGGATGGGGCATGTGCGTTATCACAACCTACATGCGCGGACTTGCCAGACTCGGCAGTCGCCAGACTTTTGGTGGATGGGGATGTAGGTTATCGCAACCTCCACATGCGCGGACTTGCCCGGACTCAGCAGTCCGCATGATTAGTGGGAGGGGTTGCATGTGGCTTATCACAACCCACATGCGCGGACTTGCCGAGACTTGCAGTACGCATTTGACGTTTTTGGCTGGGCCATTGGGGGTTATCGCAACGCTAATGGCCCAGGGTAGCGAAAATATCTGGTAAAATTTGGAACTAGAATTTGAGTTTGGGAAAGAGAGAGGTGGCGGTACCGAATTCTACCTCTTTCTAGGCATCAAGATACCCTAACAGAAGTGGAGGACTTGTGATGGGGATTATTAGATAGGGGGCTGGGAGGACTTATTATGCTGACGATGTTGGCCGGACAATCCAGGGGGTGAGGTAGGAGCACGCCGAGGGCAGCCAGCGCCGGGTGGCCGGGGAAGGCCCGCGGCGAGGGCGGAGCCCGGCGCGCAGGCTAGCGCCCCCCGTGCGAGGTCACAGGGCAGGCGCCCAACTGGCGCCGTTGCCGAGGAGGGCCGCTGGCAGGGGCGCGGGCAACCCAGCCAACGGCGGTGCACCCAGCGCGCCCGGTGCGTGACTGGTTGCGGGT